>CM030369.1:195354943-195643776 GCA_003604175.2 Clonorchis sinensis | reverse complement strand
GTAGGGTAAGTCGAGAGGCAGAGATCGGATTCGAACCACGGACCTTCCGGTCAGTAAATTCGCGCTCTAACCATTGAGCCATCTCGCCCCAATTGACATCGATTAGCAGTTTCCTGGGTCTCTTCAATTTTACTAGCCTTCCATGTCCAGCAAGCTCGACATTCGGCGTGCAAGCTAAGTTTGACTTGATGTCTGGTAGTTCCTCGGGCCGAATGGTTTTCGGGATCGGTGAGGACAGTTCCCAGATATTCAAGCAATGCCACCGTTTTGGCTGTAACCCAATACTGGAGCGAACGTGGCAGCGCCGTGCCACAGGTGGAACTCTCGTCACCGTGCACATATGTGGCAACCCCATTCTTGTGCTAATTGAATCTGACGGGGTGAAGTTGGAAGAATCCAGAAGACTGTTCTGATAAATTCGTGCAACTTCGATGTCCGCAGTCTGCAGTCTCTCTGTTGTTAAGACATCTGTCAGCCCCTACGCGACTGTGGATAGCGGAGAGAGAAGCACCTGCAGACATCTGCACGCTCGAAATTCACATAAGTATTCCGAAACGAGTGGTTGTAAGTTATCGAGTGTTGTGTTAGTTGCAGGAATCGTGGTTTTACATGGGCTGGAATATTTCCAGGCCGTGAAAACCTAGACAGAAAATCCTGAAAGACGATTAGGATCCTGGATTAAGGCCTTTGACTCAAACGACTGACCTCAAGGTAGTGTTGTTCCCTTGATGTTCCCCCAAGCATGTTGCATTTCTAAAGAACAGTTCATCGCATATGTTCCAACCCCTAACGTGGAGAGTCAGGAGACCGTGTTGGCCAGACCTCCAACCACTGACCAACCTTGTATGAGACTCTGTCATTGTCATACGGGCACCCCCCCCCAGTACAGCCTAATAGGTCACGTAGACACAAACCGTTGCACCGTGGTAAGGTTTGGATTCTCCGTGAAGTCACCGCTTTGTAGAGAATTTGGCCCGACATCACTGGATTGATGTCCATCAGGAGATATCTGTCTACATCGGTAACACATCTGCACTCAATTGGAACCTCCTTTTATATTCACTTTTCTGCCTATTACTGCTGCGTACGTTCTTATCCAACTATCCGACGCACTTAGGTCTGCTAAATGGGTCGCTGTTCGTACGCCTGCTGCGGACTGTTTAACTGAGTGGTGGTCCGTTCACTTTCGGGAGTTTCGTTAAAGATGTAGGAAGTAGATTGACTGCATTTATAGATGGTCCACATCTCCCTGGTGTTTCCTGAATTCAGGTTTCAAATCACTTGACTGATTTTGGCTTCTGATGACGGTTCTGTAAATTATTACACGAATTCATTACTGTCCCTTCAAATTGACGTTCGTTTATTGGAAAACCATCTGCTGACGTATCATTGGATTCAGTCATCAAGCTTGGAATCAGGACCAAACGCCCATTAGCTTCATCATGTTACGACCGAATTGCGTTGTTAATGTAGCTTGGTGAAACCTGAAAACACTGATCGGAAAATGACACCATTGTTATGGTTTGCTTGGCAGGAATATCCTGATACATTGGAAGTTCAGGCTGTGTTAGATAGAGATATCGTGAATGTTTGTTAATTCGCGTTTATTTAGTGATAGGACGTTACTGTGGGTCAAGAAATCTTAACGACAGACTAATCGAGTTCGTACCGGCACTCTTCTTCGGCTCTTTTTGTGCTTAATTTAAGTGAAGGGAGCGAGATGGCTCAAGTTGTTGGAACGTCCGTGGTTAGAACCCGACCTCTGCCTCTCGACTTCCCCTGTCTAGGCTTGGGCAACCTGGCACTATCCTAGCCCTCTTGTTTCCTTCAGGCGGCATGGCATTTAGGCACCGAACGACTCACACAATTTAAGTGAACATCGAAGATCAACAGTCACGCTGACCTATGGGCATTCTGCTACCTGTCTTGCAAACAGGACAACATGTACAGTTGAAGTTCCTTTGGGCCTCACTCCTGTACCGTGCTCTTTTATGTTCTTCCTGATATAACACTGCTTATAAAATTGATTAAAATCCTTCGACAGCTCACCACCACCAGTTTTGCCTCGCTTTGGGCCTATCAGATAGACGCACTCCCACTTTTTTGCATGTGTCTCATATTTGAGGTTCCTATACGGTGCTGCCTTTTCGTGAAGAAAGTTATTCGGTAACACCTAGATAGGCTTTAATGTCGGAACGCTGCTCAACTTGAGGTTCGATCTAAAAGGAGTCCAGAGTATAGCCAAGGTACTAAAATTCGGTTTTTCTGACACAAGTTGTCAGTGGATTTTATAGTTAGAGAATTATTAGGTGGATACAGCGTCAGGATTTCAGAAAATTATTGAGCTGTGCAAACTTTACGTTTTATTTCTATCTGGACTCCCCCATTGATCTCTAGTTTCTGGAGTCATCACTTTCTATACGAACCAACCTCCAATTGGTACAAGAGTCTTCGCTTTCCTGAGGTGTTTTTTATCTCGAACCATAACTGACAATGTATCCGTGAACTTGCTAGCTCTATCTTGTGTTGCTGTGACAAGACCACGGTCTCTTGGGCAATTGGTAGACGACTGTCATTATGTCTATTCAATAAATACTGGGGTACTTTCAACCACAATCTGACCATCATTCTTCATGTCTTGATTTGTTTTGATGGTCAGATACATCTAGCAAGCGGATTGATGTTACTGTCATAAAGCTGTCAACCACCCGAATTGTAATTGTACTGCTCATGCCCGAATACCATACTGAAGACATAACGCGCTTTCCCCTCGGTTACTGTGTGACTTTGTTAGCTTAGGGGAGTCAGATCGCAAGAAAAGATGAGTCACAAGGTTATTCCATTCGAAGTGCTTTATTTTGGAGGGAGGTGAGTGGGTAGAGTTTTCTCGTAGAGGTAGAATACTATTTTCACAATACAAAATCGAAACAGAATTTTTCTGTGCAAAGTATTGTTTGCATGTAGGTTTCTGAGAGAGAAGAATTATTATAATAGGTTTCTTAAGAAAGGGATAAAATTATCTATCATTGGCTGGATGACGTACTTTCGCGGGGTGGTTAGAGTTCTCGAATCCTTGCCTTTCCATCGCTTATCCTTACTAACGTTGTGTTCCCTGTATTCTTCTGCTGATATCGTTTTTCATTCTCTTCCATTCAGACTTGCTCGGAGGCTTTACAGTTTCTCGTTACCAATTTTGAACGATGGCATCGTCGTATTTTAGCCGAACAGGAACGCTGTCTCGGTCTTGAGCGTACCATAGAACAGTTGGCGAGACAACATCGCGCATTAGAACTCCAACTCGCTCAGTACTATGCTCCGCTTGATTCAGCGTCTTTTGAAACTGTCCGCGCTCCTCAAGGTGGCACCTTACGTCGGGGTATGTTTTGAATTTTTTTATTCTAGTGTTAATTTAAATCCCTCCCTTAAGTACTCCCATCCATTGCCAGTTTCACAGCTTCTGGAGGATAGGGAACTACGGCAACCCTTACAAGAGATACTTATGCTCTTGATGGGCTTTCGGGCCAATCCTCCTTGCGGGACAACGCATTGGGTTATAGCTTCAGGGGGCATCGTTTAGGAACCATCTTGGGAGATTACTGCCTAATTACCCAAAACAAATTTCACTGATCGTCTGCTGCCTCCGAACACGACCCTCGCAATTCAGAAAAATCCACAGGTAGTTGTGTGATGCAGATTTGTCTGAGGAAATCCAGAGCCCGGATCACAGCCGCCAGTCGTGGCTTAAAAGGCACACGGTGGGTTTCAAGGGTTGCGCGTACCAGGCTTACATATGGGCCTTTTTGTTATGCTCTTAGGGTTAGTCCCGCGCCCAGTGGTTGGGCGCGGAGTCACATATCCTGGACAAACAGTTCCACAAGCCGAGGGCATGGCTTCTTTAATTCGCCTCCATTGAACCTCCAAGCAATCTTTGTCATTTGCATGACTGTGCGTTTCCAGTAACTTTCTAGCCAGCTCGATACTCTTGAGCTACTGAAGCTTGTCGAAGTTGATGAACGGAACTACTCTCCCTTGACATGCGTAATGCAAAGTGTTAACCGAGCCGGCACGATGGCATGATCAGAGTCAAGTTGCGTACCCCAGAAGGAACGGCAGTCCTTAATTGGGGCTCTAAATTGGTAACTAATAGCCACATGGTCCAATGGAATCCACGACTGTCTTGTGGTAGCTGGCCTCCAACTAACCCGATGGGAGCGTTTGTGTTGGAATTTCGTACTGGTCACGAACAGACGTTGATCCGCACACAACTGAAAAAGTCGCTCCTCATTATCCGTACGCCCAGCATCGACTTCAAATCTACCACCCAACTGTGCTTCTTCCGGACTTAGTCGTCCAAGTTGGGCATTCACATCACCCGCCAGGATTACTATGTCTGTCCTTGCCGACCGAAGCAGTCGTGACAGATCCTGAAAAAACCCGTCCTTCTCAGTCTCAGAACTGCTATCTGTTGGGGAGTATGCCGATACGACAAACGAACACCGTTTACCGTATCGGCGTGCGTTACTCTTAATTCAGCCAGCGCAAAGGCGAATGTTTACTGGTATCCAGTCCAGTAAACTACTTTCAGTCTTGGAGCTTAGTGCAACTACCACACCGTAAGGTGGTGCACAACCGAAATGGGGTCTTGCATGTGTGTTTCGGGACACAACATACATCGACAGGTGGGAAAGCAAGGTTTAGGCAAGGGATGCCGGTTGCCGAATTCGATATCGAGTACGGACATTAAAGGCTGGAATGTGGACCAGATCTTTTCAGGTTAGGTTATTATTTTGGTTTATTTTTCTGGGCGAAGTTTTATACGCGGAATAGTGGTTAGGGGATTGGCAGATGGGTTAATCGCGCTGCATTGTTCGATGGGTGGATTGTGGGAGAAGGCTGGTGAGCGAAGAGCTGCAAACGCAAGTGATACTTCCCGGTTGCCCAGGCCGAAGAAGGGGTTTTGGTTGAGGCATTTCACCTTAAATCTTTGACTCAGTCTGACCCACAAGTCAGTGGGGGATGTAGGGTTTTGTTCGGGGACCCTGCCCCTAGCCTCTAACTCGAAAGTCTAACCAGCGAGTCAGCAGTTGTTATGGTTTTCTTGAGTGACCCTTCCCGTGTCCGATGACTCAATAGTCTTACCCGCTCGGCTGCAGGGGCAAGTCTGCCTCGAGGGCGCAGGGATGCATTAATGTCTCACATCTAATGCAGCTACACACAACAGGTACCTTTTGAGCAGCACCGGACTCTTCGGTTTTAAAAGTATTTCCACCGTATTGAGTGATGCACCGACGGTCACGGTCAACCGTTGCGCGATCGGAGTGTGCGGCTTTTAGAGCCGACTTTTTCTAACCCATCCTTCCTCGGGGGAAAGCAGCATCACTGCTTCCATAAATATACATGCATGCTGGTCGCCTGGGGGAAACACCTTACTGCTTTTACACTTCTATCGCAGAGGATAGTACGACTTTACCTCCCGACCGCCTCGTAATACGATTACTCGCAGTATGGAGACTCGCTTTTCTCCGTCGTGCTGCTCCCCATTGGCTTTCCTGGCGTGGCTGAACCTTAGGTTAATGAGGTCCAGACAGTATAGCTCGCAGGATCATTGCAGCACAGAAGTCCGACCACCACGACAAGGCGACAACTTTAGGTCAGGATATAGGATAAGATAATCAACGCTGACTACTGATGAACTACCGGACACTGTCCTTCCGAAATTTCAGGGTTATCTTTTTTCTTCTATTGGTTGTACTCAGCCTGTTTATGCGCCTCCCTTGTTCCCATAGCATGAGGTATATCATATTGTACGGAATGCACAGGTGACTCTGAATCGGTTGCCGTCTAATGTACAGTGAACAGTCCTTGAGAAAAATAACACAGTTCGCATTCTGTTTACGGACTATGAAGATTGGTCTCATATTTTGACCAGCTGTGAATAGCATTTATTGCGGACCACAGTGTGTTTGCAGACTGGCTTGTGCTTTGACTTGTACACAGACTTCTTGAGTTCAACAGTGATATTTTTGAAAGTTTCTCGAGCCGGTTGCTCGCAGTCATTATATCGTTTACCGTCTTTTCCGTGGAGTCCACTCTTGGTAGGCAGAACAACTGCACTTGGACAGCCGTAGAATATAATTTCCCGGGTTATCAGGTTCGATGCACGGCTGTCGTTCTTATGTACCGATAATGAATATGATGCTTTCAACATCCGTTTGATAACCTATCTTGCAAATGGGCGGACGTTCCTTCTGTCACAGTCTCTTCCGCTCCACCTTTACCGTTACCCCCTTAGTTCGGAGTACGGGTTGTTCATGTTTGGTTATTTCTCCACAACGAGTGAACACTCGTCGTTTGCTTTTATCCAGTTCCAAGCATCTTGCATTCCATCGGTGGAGATTCGTTTACTTTTTGTCAGTTGAACCGTGCGTCTGGTGCTACTACTGCATGTGATTTTTTACCTCTAGTTTTCCGCATGTGCTTTATTAATAACCTTGGCATACAACCAGTGTTAGCACTGTCTGGACTTAGTTGTGCATAGTTAACTTCGCTTGTTTGTTTAGCAAATTCTTCAGGGCATCTAACCTCTCGTGGCGCTATTCCTGTTGCAAAATTCCACTATACCATCTTAACACAAACGAGGGTGAATGCAGCATTTGCGTAAGCTTGGCTTGTGGCATGTAGCACGGGTAACTTCGAAATATATCAAGTTGAGTATATGTAACGCCGCCTAGGTCACACTATCCAAAAGAGTGTAATTTGGATGAGCACACCTGTAACTTGTGTCAGCTGACATTTGGCATCATGTTACTCGACGTTGTTCGCCAGCACATAAGCCATGTTGATTGTTTCGATGTATACTCTTTTCTCAAATATGACCGTCGGATTGTCATGATTTGTTAAAGGAGGGAGCTGATGTCAGTCATATGACTGGAGTGGATCAACTATTTAGCTATTGAAGAAACTGCATTGTGATCGATCACAACTTTGTTTCTTGGTTAGCTCAGCTCAGTACACATGACGCGTATAACTTGTGGCAGTTTTTACAAGAACTCTGGTTATTGCGCGGGAAATTTCAAGCTTGGGAGGAGAGTACGAAAGTGTCCAGTCGTGACTGGACACTTTCCATTATTGAGACTTCCTCATGGGAAAGGATTAATCGGCTCCACTTATGTCCCCAATTGCTTTTACTCATGACTAGCGACAAAATATAGGCACAAAGTGACTCTGTTTTACTGTCTGGATAACTCTCGGTCTTGTTTAGAACAACACAGGCTGACAGGAGTCAGCCATTTCGAAATCTCATCATCCGGTTCGTGAATGTGTATGACAGATGAGCATGATCGGGATAAACGTGATAAATAAATGTAAACCAAAATCCCATGGTGTAGCAGCTAAATCTTTCCGCAAACATGCGATGCAAATCAAATAAGTAAATTGCTCCGAAGTTTTATATCGAGTCTCCTGACGATTTGAAACAGAGCTGTCAGGTAGTGTGGACCTGGTACTGGAAATCTGTGAATTCCGGACGTAAATGACCTAGGAGTTTTCTACTGCTCGGAACTTGTACAACTCGCGTTCACACAAATTATAAGTATTTTTTTATCAGTCGCCTTGAGTTTGCTGGTGAAAACTCTCGCATTGATTATGCGACTTCACTTCGTTTCTACCAGGCGACTAACATTCGCTTATGGTAGTATCTAACGAGGAAAGTAGCAACCAAGTTACTATACTTGTAAGCAGTCAAGTTATTTCGAGAGCACTTCCAGGATGCCTGCATTATCGTAATAAAGTATGCAGGAAAGGTGCGTTGTATTCTATCATACTCGGATACGTTACGCATTATGAGTGACGAATAGACAACAGTACAAATCAAAACGTGGATGGCAAACTGCTCCAAACGATTGAAAATCAAGAGTACACTACAGCCACACGGTTGGGTGGCATGAAACAAACAGCCGCGCAAGTTTCCACCTGTATGTCTTGCCAAAATACCATAAACAAGACTTCCCCTCACACATAGTACTTGGTCCGACAAGTTCATGCGGCCGTGTGGCCGATCCCTGACTGGTATAGCTTCTTGATCTAAATGTCGAAACGATATGCGAGAAAGTTGGAGCGACAATTCACCTCAGTCGTCGTCTTGAGTGATGGACTGAGCACTTCAAAGAACAGTTCAACTTGTCTCTTTCAACACAACCGCTGAAAGGTCTTAGTGGGTCTGAATTGAATATCAACACCAGCCCGCCATTAACAACAGAAATTCAGCGAGTTACCAATCTTTCAACGTGACAAGGCACCTGACGCTAATAGTCTGTACTCCGTACTGTTCAAAAGAGGTGCCGAGATTTTGGTGAACAGTCTGAAAGCCTTACTACGAAAGCTTTGGAACGAAAGCAGAGTACCAGTTGAATAAAGCTCCTAAACCGTCATCCCGGTTTTCAAAAAAGGCGCAAAAACGTCACCCGAAAACAACTGCAGCATCAGCCTGGTAGTCGCGGCATCCAAGGTGCTCTCAGCCAGTATTCTGCGCAGGTTGATCGATTACCAGGGGAGACAGCTTCGTGGAAATCAAGCTGGGTTTCGCCCAGACCGGGGATGCATCGACCAAAGCTTCAACTTGAGACAAGTTCTTCAAAAGCTCCACTCTTTCAAACGTTCAGCGCCGGTCATTTTTCTGGATCTGAAACCTGCTCGTGACTCT
This sequence comes from Clonorchis sinensis, assembly GCA_003604175.2. NCBI lineage: Eukaryota > Metazoa > Platyhelminthes > Trematoda > Opisthorchiida > Opisthorchiidae > Clonorchis > Clonorchis sinensis. The sequence goes on along the minus strand of CM030369.1, from coordinate 195,635,075 downwards.
AGGTGGTCAGAAACTTCGTCTGTGTCTGGCGAACAAGGGTGTCTCATCAAAATTGACCTCTTATGAGGGCACCGTATGTGGACTCCTGTGAACGGGTATGAATATACGGTAAGCTTTCGCCTGAGTTCATTACGTCCAGTGGTGTTAGAAGAGGCTGCCCTCTCGCCTTTCCTATTCAACTTTGTTATTCATATGCTGCTTAAAGTTCCTGTGTCTGTATCTAAAACCTCGGTGGTCGAAATGCTCCCGGGGCGTTCGCTCATAGACATTGAGTATGCGGACGATATTGCTCTGCTTGGTTCAGATCATTCAAGAATACAAACCATTTTAAGTAACTTAAATAATTCTACCGAACGATTTGGCCTGCGCTCCACACCAGCAAGGTGTAAAGTGCTGCTACAAGACTGAGTTAGATGAAACCCCAACCTGATGCTTGAAGACGAGCCAATCGACGTGGTAGATAGATTTGTTCACCTGGACAGCTGTATAAGTTCCGGTGGACTGGCTGAAGATGAAGCTACTTATCGAGTTGGAAAGGCTAGGGAAGCCTTTGCCAAACTCGGACATCTACGGCACGGACGTAGCATCATTTTGTCTGTCGAAAGCAGAGTGTACACTGCGGCAGTGAGATCCGTACTGCTTCACGGATCAGAGACATGGCCTATACGCGCAGAGGACACACGAAAGATGTCAGTGTTTGACCATCAGTCTCTCCGAAGCATTGGTCAGGTCTGGTGGGAACATCGGATTGGTAATGTTGCGGTAGGTCAGACAGTCCTAAGAAGAAGATACTCTCCCATGATAGATGAATTACTCACGCTTCACAGTTTAGGCTGCTTAGGACGTGTACTGCGAATGCTAGAAGGCGGTCTACCTCGCGGAACTCTCTTCGCCCACCCGTGTGCTGATTGGAAGCGACCAAGAGGTGGAGAGTGTATGATATGGCAACGAAATATGAAAACACTAACCAGTACACTTGGCCAGGTCGACAAGTGCCTTCTCCCTGGATGGGGATCCTTGGACTCAACTCACCAACGGTTAATGACACTGACAGAAATGGTCCAATCGCGTAGTCAGTGGCGCTTGTGCATCAAAGCCATCGCCTTCAATGCGCAGCTACCCAGTTCCCGAATTAACTGGATATGCCATCACCCCCAATGCTTGGCTATCTGTCCCACATTCTCCCTCTTTCACTTTTTCTGTTGATCGAAACTGTAGCAACTGGAAGTAATTTGCCTGTGGCCCGGGGTTTACAACTCATTAATTGTTTCTTGATTGAAGTAGTCAACTATCTTTCTTTGAATTTTTTTATGCCGTTCGCGAGCTCGTGGTTTAGCTTGTCGTTTGAAGTGTGAAGATAATCTATGGAGCCACGCGGGTACAAATATTTCACCGTTTGAGTCTCCGATTAAGGTCTTATTCGTAGTTTCGGTCTAAAATTAGTAACTCGTTGTATAAGTTGGCGAGGGTTGGCCTCACGACCGGAACGAGTGCTCCGCTTTTGCTGGCAACAATATACCAAATTTGTTATGCCATCAGCTTTTATTAGTTGCAGGCGAGTTCCTGTCTCGCGTATTCTGTCCGCGTCCCCACGCAAAGCTTCATTACAAAAAGGCAACTGACAAATGTAGGCCATATGTCATGCAATCGCCATTATTCTAGTTTATCCATCGGGATTGCTTATGTGAAGTGAAATGCCGTTAACTTCCTTAGTCCTGGATTTATAGTCAATTCGCAGTTAACTTCCAGAAAGTGTCCTATTGATATGCTACCCAGTTTATAATTAGTATCTATGTCCCATCGGTAACCACCATTTTTAATGAGCCGAGAACGGCCAGCTGCAGTTTAACTTCAAAAGTTTGTTCTAGAGGATATCCGAATGGTACATTCGGTGCTTACCGCTTGTTTAAGGAAATCTTATTTAATCACTATTGTTACTGTTGACCTTGTATGCTCAAGCGTTACGGGTGTGACTCACTGTAGTCAAGTGAGCAACGCCTGAACTACTGACCGGTAAGTCTTTCCTTGTATTTTGTTTCCGGATTTTCGGTTGATCTCATCTCGAATTAGACAGTCTTCGTGCTCTCTTCATTTCGCGTGTTATGCATGCGCTTCAAGGGTGCCACACTTAAGCCAGTAATTTTTTCTTTAGTGAAGTGCGTATTCCAGCCCGTCTCAAATTCCGGACAAAAGCTTCTCCAGCAGGTATCCAACTATTCTTTTTTCGTGCCTATTCATTACTTGCTTACTTTGTCTTGCTTTTAGCAGACACTTTCGAGAGAAGCGCTAGCGTGCATCTCGAATCGGTGGGCAGCACCGAAGATGATCAGTTTTTCGACGCTGTTTCGGTTATGCAGCACCAATCGAATGAAGCTCTTGCAGCCTCCGACCTAAATCCACCCACACAAGTTCGATTATCACTTCCAAGGACCGAAGGGGTGCGCGCTTCCGCGACTAGTCTCATTAGTCTGGAAAGCGTCGATGAGTCGTCTGGTTCTGATAGCTGTGCGGAAGGGTCGACAGAATCGGAGCTACAACTACGTCGTCCACCGCCAGCCACCTCGGTGAGTGCAGTGGAATCTTGGTGTGGGTTACCAGACTTACAGTATTGGTGTTTTGAGAATAACTCAACTATAACTTCGAGTTCATTTCATATTACTCCAGACTTATCAAACTGAACTTAAATCTTTGTCTGGTATCTGCCATGAGTCACTGTACAGCTGTTTCATCGTTGTTGGGAATCATAATCAGTGTGCATCCCACCAAACTCAGTTTCAAACCTGCGCCCTTCCATTCAGTGGTTGAACTGTTGGCCTTTTGGCCACGAGCTGCTGATTAGCAGTGCAGTTAGCTCTCACTTACATACCTTCTACCCGTCGGATCGTGGAATAAGTTTCCTAACTAATCACTGAATAAATATATGCCCACAACTCCGTAGAGCTATCAAGGCGTTCTATAGGATGCGAGAAACTACTACGGCCAAAAGAAGCCTAATACACAACCTTCTATATCACCTGGAAATGGGGCGTGTGTAATTCTTGATTGGTGAAATATATAAGTTTACCATAATCAAAATGCAGCTACGTCTATAACTGCCTTTGCCATTATTTTGTGAATTCATATTCAATTTGATCGTCTAAACGGTATGGTTGTCTTCGTGCCCTCCTCACCACGAATCCCGGGAAACTCTTGACGACGTTCACGTGCGGGCTGTGAGCCAGTTAGTCCAATAATTAAATTCCGAAACTGCACGATTTTTATCCCATAACAAATGAATACCAATTGGAATCACTAGCTGGTGCTCAAAAGGGGTAGCTATCCAGTTGCACCGCCATGTACTTTCCGTCCAGGCTCTTTGTCTCTTTAAAAATAGCCACCGAAAACAATACGAACTCGCCGTGCTGAATTTGGCCGCTCAAAACTCTTCCTCTTTGGAGTCATGATGGTAGTGCGTAAGGTCATTTGGTCCTAAATTTTTCCTCTTCCGCAAGCATTCCTCCGGATTCTCGCCACCTTTCTCTAACTCAAGTTCTGCTCGTCGAAATGACCCGAAAACTCGGAATTCATTTGTTCAAACAAATCTATCCTTGTACATCCATCTTTGGAATATAATATACTCACGTTGTTGTGGCTGAAACAGCGTTTCGCCTACTCACGGGTTGTTAGACATCCTTACTAGTTTGTATATCTAATTCAGGCACTGTGTGTGTATTCAGCAACCACGTGATTTGGGTTGTGGGAATCTACGTGAAAGGGAGCAAACAGATGTACAAAATAATTTTTGGAATCGCAAGTATGTACTCTTATCAGATGTCTTGACTTGACTGTACCGACCGATTGCACGTAGCTGTTTTGTTGATATTTTCACGAGAATACCAAACACACTGCAAGAGATAATTGTGCGACCACTTGCGGTAGCCGAAGCAAAACTGGTGAGCGAGTAAGTACCGTTTTCGAAGAATTTGGAAAACAATCGGTAGAAGTGAGCAGCCTAGTAAGAGTCAATCAGTCATTCACTATGTGAATAATATGGAAATTAGCTTGTCCGCATGCTCTCTGCCATCCCATCCACAGAAATTCAATAAAAGTTGGAAACTTGTTGCAATATAATTGCATGATCACATACTACAGAGCTCCGTCGTCTTAGTTTCCCTATTCGGATTCATAGGTGAATGAATCCGCTCTAAGATGATTCTACACTTCCTGTCACATGTGCAGAAGAACGTTTCAGTCGTTAGCAAATCTATGATTATTCTTATTCTCTACCGCGCAGCCACCATTTGCACTCTAAGCTTTCCCATAGAATTCGTGTTCGAATTCTATAATGGTCGATTCGGGGCGAGATGACTCAGTGGTTAGAGCGCGAATTTACTGACCGGGAGGTTGGTGGTTCGAACCCGACCTCTGCCTCTCGACTTCCACTGTCTAGGCTTGGGCAACCTGGCGGTATCCCGGCCCTCGTGCTTCCATCTGGTGGCTTGGCAGTTAGGCACCGAAATGGTGCTACAGCTGAACGAATGGTCGATTCAGAACAATAATATTTTTATACAGGGACTCGGATACTTGTACATATCTATACATATCTGTTAGTTCCTCCTAAAGAAACGTTTTTTTTTTCGAATCTTTATTCACTCCCTGTGCAGTTTTCCGCACACTGCATGGCCAGGATTCGCTTTCCGTTGAAACTTCACCGCTATAGTCTCTCTTGGGTGGAATACAAAAAAGGGATGTGCGCCGGTTCATTCGTAACGTTCAGTTTGGTTACTTAGTTCCTGAGTTTTTCAGATAGTTACCGGCGCGTTGAACGCTAGTCCACAAATGAACGATGTTCTACGCACCAAAATAGCGCATCCGAATCCTCTGCTTATTGAAACTGCTGACCTTGTATAACTGAATAGTTATTTCTTATGCCATCTCACCTTACTACGGCTTTAATCAACCAGTGTAAAAAATGTGAACATGTGAGGTACGTGGTGATGCTTCTGACAGAAGTTTTAGAGTCGTGACTTCCTGCTTGTGTAAACCGAATCGCGATAGGTCGTTTTTGTAATGTCATTTATTTCACTGGTGCACAGCTTAGATGAAGTACACTGTTACAGCGTTTAAGGTTTTGGTCAGATGCATGAGGTCTATGTACGCTTTAGTTTACTTGACTAACCCAGCGATCAGGCGCAGGTCATGTGGCTTGATTTTGTAGCCCTGCCGGAAACCGCTGTGTTTCTGCACTGAACGCAGCAATTGACGTGATGTTGTTCCTTTATGGTATATTGTGTCGTTGCATCCTGCTCTCTGAATTAAACGAACTAAATCACCTAACTAATGTAACCTCGAGTGCGAACGCAGTTTGTGTTGCTCGGATGCCAGCGTATTCTTTAACAAGGATAATCAACACTAGAATTCTCTGCTTACACCGTCACTTGCTGGTCATGCGTTCCTGCTTCACATCTTATGGAATATCAGTCCACGTTTTTTTGCAACAGGAGCGACGTGATCGTTGGAAACGGTTCATACGACCTACTTCCTCACACCAACCTAGGTGATTGAAAAACCCACGGGGTTTACCCCAACTCCTAATTTGACATGTGCACCAGCTCAGTACACTATTTTAATCGTCCCCGCACTCTTATGGCATGAAGGTAATAGCCACTTCCAGTCAGTAGGAATAGAGTTGGTATTAGTCCGCTATGTTAGTAGATGAGCCGCGTAGCATGTCTTTTTCGTTTTCCACACAGCTTGAATGTTGTAGATTCTGTCATTGTAAACCAAAGTTCCAGTGTGGTCAGTAAAAACTGCTTGCGGGAAGGTATTGTGTTTTTTTGAATCTGTCCTGCTCTGAATTGAATCTTGCCAGCAGCACAATATTTGCACTTGTTTCTATGTTCACATTCCAAACTTGGTTAACGTGAGTCTGAACAAACTTTGGTGTGCCTCTCCTAGGTGGTCGGTTTGGAAGGTGAAAAAAATAAAACGACAATGGTTCAGCTGTAGCACCCTTTCGGTACCCAGATACCATGCTATTTGAATGAAGAACGAGGGCTGGGGTACTGCCTTGTTTCCTGGACAGAAGCATTCGGCATGTTGGATTGGTTTCGAATCACGTACCTTCCGGTCAATGAGTTCGACTCTTAACCACTAAGCTATCTGGAACGTGGTGGTGATTTTTCGAACCCTATGTAATCAACAAAAACTCGGTTTGGTGTGTCTGCCAAACTGGCATCTTTTTTAATAGCTCTTCGTTTTTACCGTTTTCATCTCTGAATAGTCGCATTTCATCTGCTGTTAATCGAAGTCCTTGAAACCAAGCGACTGTGTTTGATTTGTTCAAGTTTAATGTTGTCTCGTTTGCGAAGTTTGACCTTGAGACTAACCGGTTAATATCAGACATTGCCTAATACCGAGGTAAATGAGTTAATCGTAGATGCGATCTTTTTTGGACACTCACTGGTTTTGTTATCGCACATTTGCATTCCTCGCACATTTACAGCCTCTTCTAGGAACTGAGTTTCCTTTGGTTGATTTTATCAAACAGGAGCGTCATCGAGGAAGCTACACGGAGGCTGTACGAGCTAGCGTGCCGCCCGTGAGCCTCACAGTAAGAAAAAGACGTACCACTATCCCGCCATCTCCTAAAATCGCCCTCAATCTGTGGAGTATAATCAAAAATGGCATTGGCAAGGACATTACGAAGATCCCACTTCCGGTATGTTAGTATTTCCACTTAGCAATTTGCTTGTATTTATGAGTTCGCTGTATTATCGAACAGGTATGACCGTGTGTGATATGCATGCACACCACAGTACGCCACGTTCTCCTTTGTAAAGCAGAAGCCCGTTACAAAAAGGTGGTAATTAAGAGAATGTCCATCGCAACGGAAATCTGCTGAAGCACATCATCACTGACAGCTGTAAATCAGTAGTATATACTGGCGCTAAACTGTCATGGGAGAAAGCAAAAAACTGTTCAGCTGTAGCACCCTTTCGGTGCCTAACTGCCGAGCCACCAGAAGGAAGCACGATGGCTGGGATACTGCCAGGTTGCCCAAGCCTAGACAGTGGAAGTCAAGAGGCAGTGGTCAGGTTCGAACCACGGACCTTCCCTTCAGTAAATTCGCGTTCTAACCACTGAGCATCTCGCCCCATGGGAGAAAGTATTAGTAAGCAGTGCACATAAAACGGGAACGTAGGAAATTGATGCAAAGCAATCCTGTGTCCTTAGGGGAAATGATCAAGAAAGTTGTGCATATGCCTTTGAACAGCATTGAAATATGCAAGTCTGGGTATCATGTCGAAGTTAGGCACCCGCAGTGGGAATGGCTTAGGGTCCATGACGAACCTTACCCGACCCTAGCCCAAAGCACAGCGAAAGGCGGAGTTTCTTCAAGCAGTTGGGCTAGAAGGTGATGTCTTGCGCACTACCGGGCTAGGTTTGCGCGCCATGTTCTGCGGCGCTTTCAGCCATTTGCAAAGAGGACCAAGTGGGCCGTAGCCCGGAACGTGTGGAGGCCTCACGCTACTCAATTTTCATTGTTGTCACTTTCAGTTCACGCTGTCATTTTCCAGCCTGTCTAGCGCTATCCCCAGTCAACAGTGGTCTGAAATGCAAGACACTGCTTTCTTTGGTAGACATTGCTTGGGCATGTTTGTTAGTCTACTGCTCCAACGATTGTGAATCTCTACGAAGTACACTTCCTTGCGTACACGGTGCGACTCTCAAACTCCCTGCTGTGCTCCGGAGGCCCAAACTTTCGAAGGTATTTAAGGTTCGCAGATCGAAGGGACCAAGTTTCCCGACCATAGCGTAAGATCGCTGTTGGATTTGGTATATATATATATATATATATATATATACGAGCCTTTAGCGTCAGTTAATTTCGCTTTTGGTGGTATGGGTGACAATTTGGCTGACGTTGCTCGTGCTCCAAGTGTGTATGCATTGGCTTCATTTGTTGTACAACAGTCACGGTTCCGGTAGATGTCAGGATATGTGAACCGGTCTGCAGACCCAAGCCTCTCGTTGTGCAATTCCAGAGGAGGATAAGAAATCCTTAGTTAGGACATTGCACTAAGCGTTAGGAACGCGAAATTAGCTTAGAATTCGTGTGCATAATTGATAGACGACTTAGGCCAGCTTCGTTTCATTCGGCGTCGGCCCCAAGATCCACCAGTGTTCAGACTTGTCGCCACCCTGATATGAGGTGTCAGTCAGAGGCGCGCGAGTCGGCTTGCAGGAGGGCACCAGGGTAAATAGGCATCTAGAGTATTTAAGTGATAACGGCCATAGATGGTCACGTGTGGTGCCCACATCAAATGCTGTTGCATCGAAGATATTACAACGTTATTTGATAATCCGATTTCACTCCTTTCCAAGGGTTACAGAGGCCGTTCACCTGTGGTATGTATGTGTGGACTATACGTCCCTTCCCTGAAGGCCTCCTACTATCTGGACACGGCGAACGAGTTGTACTGTTAAATTGCGAGCCTTCAAGCACACCAAAATAGGTCCCACCTACCCTTCAGTCTGACCATGACGCCCGATTACCCATGAAGTATTGAGGAGAAATGCGGCGAAGCGAAGTCTCTGCATCCATGTTATCAAACAGTATTAATTGAACTCGTATTTCTAGGTGACTTGGCTGTCCTCGTCATTGAATTTACTTTATAGTCTGATTGCTCCTAAGTGAACGCGTGGTCTTGAAGGTTGCCTTTCCAACTCTTGTAGTGCCAGATTGTGTTTTGTGAACTTGTCCACTTAAACGTGCATGGCCATTCAATTACCACGCCAGTACGTTAGATCTCCATCCACTCATTCCAGAGCCGTTCAAACACATACACAAAGTACCCAGAAGTACTCGAGAAATACACTCATTTGCAAATCAATTTGGTTTTTGCGAGAGACTCACCTGGAACCCAGCTGAATCTCCCGTTTGTGATGTTTTCAGGCAACTGAATGTGCTTCACCAAAAGTACGGTTTTAGTCCCCAATAGGACAAGCATTTCAGGATATTCATCGCGGTTTAACCGAGTTTTACTCGGGGAGACGGTCTTATGTACTCAGCTTCTAGCGCTAGTATACTAAAAGATTTTTGGTGATAGTACCGCAGGGAGTCTTATCCTACCGCTATGTACAGATGGAGTAGGTCCTCTTTTAGATCACAACATTTACTGTGTTTTACGTGCTGATGAAGTTTGCTTTACAGATATCAGTGCATGAGGCATTGACTCGAGCGTGCTACGCATGATTCCGGCCTGGTGGGGTTGCGTAGATCAAATCTTCGCAATTCGTCTGGTGTTAGAACCATATATATACGTATACATATATATGTATATATATACGTATATACACATATACATATACCATATATATATATATATATAAGCGAGCTACAACGGTAGTGTCCCCGGATTTCCAACGTGCATTTGACTCATTTGACGTGTCTGCTATCCTTAAGTGGCTTGGTTTGCAAGGAATGCCTCCGAAGTTTGTCAATATAATGCATCAGTATTCTCAACCTACTGGGCGTGTGGGAGTATGTGGAGGTCACCGGCAGGAATACCCACTCTATCCCTGTTCTATTTCATGACTGGCAAGATAGTGAGCAGAACGCTGAAAAGGCCCCAAACCCTGGTGTTCAACTAGCTGCTTACGAAAACCTTGTGGGTCTGGATTATGCAGACATCATTCTCTCCTTTGAAGAGGAACAGAAGGCGCGGGTGTTTTTGGATGAATTGACCAGTCACTTGGCGTGCCTTTTGCACCCACAAAATATAAGGTCATGCTTCTGAACATGCGGTCACTGAACACGCCACCTACGATGGAATGGGCGCTCAGGGTTGTGGAACGTTTCACGTTTCGTGGATGTTGTTTGAGTTCTGATTCTAGTGTGACAGAAGTTAATACACGGAGCTCTAAGGCTCGTGTCGTGTTTGCTGATTTGAGACACCCTAAGCTGTTTCCGGATTACACGCTGAACGCAGATGCGACACGCTTATAGTTGTCTTACTAAAGAAATTTCGGAGAGTTTGTTCATTTTCCAAACGAAGCACTCGTTAGCCGTTGCTTGTAACTTTGTTCATCCGGCTGGACAGTCACTTTTGATTTGCTAATCAGTTGTTTGTCCATTGTATCGAATCATGGGTTCATTCCAACACTGCAACATGCTCCTAGGAAAGATTCGCAGACAGTTCAAACAAAATATTTAAGTTCAATATGCTCTTATCCTGTCTGAGACGGTAGTGGGCTTATTGTTCACAAAATTAAAATTTTATTTTAAAATCTCCGGTCCGACTTCGACGCTAACATATATAAGATTTGTGGCGTTTATGTGTTCTCTCGTGATTGAATGTGACGTGTGTGACCTGGTCTCCGACCATGTGCCTTTTTCTCGCTTCTTGCTTGTAGCTATGAAGCGCTAGTCTTTGATGTTGAAGTGGATTGAACTAGTTTCCTTTTCCTTCTGGTGCTATGGATCATTAACTGAATGCAGTCAAGGGGATATTCAGAACTAGCCACATTCCGCCTATGCGATATCTTTGGACCATTTGCTAAATCCCCCTTATGGGTGTGAGCAAAGCGTCCGTTTTGAAATTGGAAATTTATGTTGAATAGGCCACATGGTTTGGGAATGTGGGGCGTTGTTATTCAGTCCCCACCGATATGTTTTGACCGACGGCGTAAATCGTGATTAGTTTCGCTTCGTAACTGGAAACTTGTGGTTTTTTTCATCCTTCAAACAACAGACAAGTCAACATGTCATACCAGCACAATAGGTGCGGAAGGTATCGGTACAGCCTTAGCTTGACAAGATTGATTAGAATTTGAAACTAGGTACGCCTCAGTACACTCCGAAAAAAACGCCCTACCAGGTTACATGTTCCTTTCCGCTGAGAAACCTCACCTGATATACCAATCAACACCAGGTCACACGGTGCTAAATCTCTACTGCTGACTGATCATGGGCACTTAAACTCAGATCTCTAGATGCAGAAATGTTGTATTGTCTCAACTTGTTATTTTTAGGAACAGTGCTGATCAAATTCCGGCAGCCGAAAGATAGCGCTCAGCTCCCATTTGAACAGTCATGGGTCCGAACACTATTCGGAATTCAAATGATATGAACTGATGTTCCCTACGAAGAGTGAAGTAACTATATATTCCTCGATTATTCAGCATAGGTTGCCTTGGCCTACAGGATGAACTATTCAACAAGCGTATTCACTAAACCAATTTTACTGTATTTTATGATATTCATGCTTTTACAAGATATTCGATATGGTTCATTTACAAACATACAGAATGTCAGGAGCAAGTTCTTTGTGTGCCTTGTAATCAGAGCGATACAGTTCTCTTTCCGTACTTAAGAGACAGCATTGTAAACCATTTTTGTGAACCAAATGATGAATCTATTTCTAAACTATTAGGTTATCCATGAAGCTTCGTGTGTAAGGACAATGAGTAGTCAAATTGATGTCCGATACAGGCAAGGGAGACATTGATCTGTGTCTCACAAGTGGGGTTACTGACGGACCATATAATTCTTGAAAGGCTTCTCGTCATCTTCGTGTGGATCTCTGGATCATTCTGAAAATCACTGTTAAAGCCTAACGTGACCTAGAGGACATATTGGCCGTCCTCGGGGAAATCGATTAGAGGAAGGAAACCATGATGTAAAAGGTACTTTTACAATACATCATTCTGTCTTTCAGAAGGAGTTGCCTTCGAAAAAGACCCCTTCTGTACAGTCCGAAACATCGGTACACGTTAGGAACAACTTAACGTGCTGGTCGGTCTTGGGGGCGCTGGACTAATTCACATCCACCGTCGAATTGACACACAAACAGGTGTTTGGAGTAAACTACTTCGTCATTGTACAGGAGCTACTTGTACGTGCATTACTAATTTCCTCCAGTTATGTACTGATCGTGAACTGTTTCTGGCCAACTTTCAGCATAATTTTTTCCATCGCCTGGCGGCCACCAAATTAGCCGTGGACCCAGTTGGAACAGCTGGCCATCAGCCACTGGTGGAGAGCCACAAGACTGCCGTTCCTTCTGGGCACACAACTTGATTCCGATCACGCCTTGCGGCATGCTCGCCTGGCAGTTCGTTTTCCCTCAGGCCCTCGCAAGTCAGCTAGAAGCATGCTGATCCATCATTTTCGAAAAACTGCCATAGCTCAACAGTATCTATCTGAGCTAGCCCAACAACTCTCCATAGTATACCAATACTGTACTGTTGGTGGATGAAACGTGACAAAATCTGAAATGATTTATGTTAGCGACGTTCAATGCTGTCTGTCAGACTTCTCCGGTTCGACTACAAGACCCCTGGATGTCGTCGAGATCGCTATCGATGATTGATGCCAGGAAATGGATATCAGCAGGCAACGAGTACGACAGCGCACGCAAATCCTTCAAACGCCAAACAATGAAGAGCCTAAGGAAAGACCGAGAGTTCTGGTGGATATCGAAAGCTCGGGAGATCGAGAAGGATTTTGTTACCGGCTACCGCCGTGGCTTACATCAAACGATATGATCGACTGACCCTAGAAACGCAACTTTAAGTGTAACAATAAGTGAAAAGGTGGCTCATTAGTTCACTAGCAAAAACGTCGGCTAGAAAGATGGGCCGAACACTTCGAAGGGCAGTTCAGCTAGTTTCCTGCAACACAGCCTGTGGAGAAAGTGCATGCGGGCGAATGGAATGTAAACGCTAATCGTCCCTCGGAAGAAGAAATAAAGCTCGAGATATCCGTACTGAAACCTGAGAAGGCACCAGGATCGGGCGGTCTGTATCCAGCCTTTTTCAAAGGAGGTAGAGAATCCTATCTGACGAAGCTTATTGGAACGAAGCGAAAGTACCTGGAGAATTGGGCATGTTGACAGGTATTCCTATCTTCCAAAAGGGTACGCGGACGCTGTGTGAAAATTACCGTGGTATAGAAGGTGCTCTCCAATCTTGTCTTTCAACGGTTGACTGAACACAGGGAGAGACAGGTCCGTGAAAACCAAGGTGGGTTCCCTTCTGCAAGAAGATCCATCGATCACATTTTCACCCTCCGACAGATTCTGGGACAGGACACTGCTTCCAGCAATCAACAACGGTTGTGGTCCTCGATTTGAAAGCTACCTTTGACGCTGGCGTAGGCGTAATATCAGCTTATCCGTCAAGGGTGCGGTGTGCTCCATATTATACGGGTCACAAGCCTGGCAGCTGCACGCCAAGGACGTAAAAGTCTTTCAGTATTTAACTCTCGATATCTTCGGAGCATTACTTGAGTCTAGATCAGCGATGCTGAAGTACACTGAATGGTATTCGGAAGAAATAACTCACGCATGCTAGATGAACTGATCGCACTTCATAGACGGCGCTATCTTGGCCACGGGCTCCATTTACCAGTCGACCGAATTCTTTAAAGCGTTCTTTTCGCACAACCACGCGAAGGGTGGAAACGAGCCAGAGGAGGCCAAATAATTGGCAGCGAAGGATGCGCGCCTTCACCATCAAGCTCAGCTGCGCTGGTCACTGCCGTCTCCTTAGTCGGGCACATCAATGGTTGGAGACATTGTGAGACATGACCCAGTCGCGCCCTCAATGGTGCTTGTGCGTCCAAGCCAATGCAAAGCTCCTCTCTTAATCTCTCAATTAAAAGTTCATTGACAATCCTTTATTTATGCATCAATCATATCAGTTACCTCCTCAGCTACCTACCCCATGTCCCCAAACCATCGGTGAACGAAACTGTGGCAGGTAGAACCACTGTGCGGTAAGTACGCGGTCCTTACAGCTGAAACCGACCACTAATTTCGCACAGACAAAAATAGGTTATTTGCCTTAAGCAATAACCAGCGGACTACCGTTGAAAACCTTGACAGCACCAGATAGCGTAGCAGCTTGTCTACCGAGTCTCAAGGGATGGTGATGCTTATCTCACTAATGTCAGTAGGGTAGAAAAGACGCGTTCACGGATTTAGTCAGAAAATCCGATTATATCCTTGAGCTGTTACGCGGTTTTGGTAAATGGAACCTGAAGAAAGTACGAAAGTGCGAATTTACCTACCGGAAGGGCTGTGGTTTGAACCCAACCCCTGCCTCTCGACTTCCCTGTCTAGACAACCTTTGGGCAGCCTGGCAGGATTCCAGCCCTCGTGTTTCCTTCGGGTGGCATGGCAGCTGGGCACCGAAAAGGTGTTAGAGCTGAACTATTTTTTTACCGAATCACTGGATGTTAGAAATATTCCAATGCTGGGTCCAGAGTTATTGACCTCAGCGACCAAGTGAATTTGATGGCCTCTTGATAAATCCATTTAGATGGGTTGCGCCCCGTAATACTGGAACGATAAATGCTTGCGTCATTACACTAAGTTGTTAGTGGAAACAGAAATGACGAAAAGTGCGTCGAGGTTGGCGGATCAACGCCTGTGTCACGTGCAAATTAGCCATACAGTAAAATAAGGTAATAGTACATAAACCGAAACTTTTTATGTACAACAAATTATCGACTTTTCCAAGCTGTCAAGCACTGAATTCCGTCACGCTCCTGTCGTCCGTTAACTAATAGGTTTTTCGACCGGTTTCGTTGGGCGTTTGACATGTACCTTTTTCACCCGTTCTATAAATGGGTTCAGCCCAACGTCTTTTCGCAGCAGGCTTTTGAAGGATATTTTAAAACGGTTTCAACAACGCGGAGTTCAGTGCTTATTTTCAAATTAGGATATTATTAACAGAAAACTCAATGGAATCTCTTCTGTTATATTCCGCAAGTTCAGCACAAAGATCGCCTTACTTTCCAGTTCGAATGTTATTCATTTTTTCCCAACAGTACACACTAGAAAATCTTTGGTTGTCCAGGTGCTATCACCAACTTCATAAGTAACGTCTTAGCGATGCCTTGAATAGCATATTGAGGGTTGAACCTCAATATGCTATTCAGTCACGATGGATGAAGTGATTGACGCGCGCCAACGAGATTGCTTTTTTGTTACTATGAATTTCAGAATTATTTACTTCTGTTGCTTTCGACACCTGTGAATTTTTGTGTGTAGTCATGTGACTATGTGCACTGTACCTGAACCACGAGAACTTCCAAGGCTGTGATTTTTTCAACGTTTCACTCAGTGCTGTGAAATGCTAGGTTTCAATGATTAACTGTATCAGTTAAGCACGATAAATTAGGTTTCCACATCACCCTCTATCCCTTATTTCATCTGAGTTGATAGTCCTCATGCCTTCACTAAACTGATGGGACGTGTGAGACCTTTCTACTTTGCGTCATTATTTGATCTGTTTCTCTCAAATCCCTCTCGAATTACAGTAACTTGAGATTTTTCGGAGAGATGTTTCAGAAGGGCGGTGTCGGTTCCAGATGTGCCCAGTGTTTTTGGTTGTGCATCTGAATCCCGGACACCTTCAAGGGGCGGAACGAGCATCTCGAGCCTGGCTATAGTCAGCACAATCCGATTTTAAGATCCGTAGCCTCTGTCAAAAGGATGAGATTACAGACTGGACATTTTGGCCACTTCACATAGCTAATAGTATCTGCTTGTGAAGCATACTTTCAAAGGAACCTAATTGCTAAGTATTGCTCGGTATTTTTTACTAACAAAGTAATTCGTGTACAATTACTTAATAGTTCACCCAGTTTGTCTTATGTTCACATCTCGGACAAGTAACAGATGTTTGGTAGGGCAGTGAAGCATCAGTGTCAACACTGATGTTGCTGTCTTTGATGATGATGATGATGATGATGATGATGAACGGATGTTTGGATACACAACTTCTGATTTGTTGGGATAAGTATTGTCATCTTGTAGTTCCGTACCGTTTTTTGGTTGTAACGAGCTGCACATCTTCGAGGTAACGTCATTGAAACAGGGTCCTTTTGTGAAAGACTCAAGCTTCTAACCATTTCAGTAGTGATCTTTGGCTCATCTCATGTTGCACTCTTTCTCGACATTTTGCCATTGTAAAGCCCATTCACTCATCTTCGCATGTCGATGTTGGTAACAGAGAATGCCGAAGTCAATTTTTTGTGGATTATGAACATCTTTTCGAATTCGAGTATCAGTCCTAAGCTACTCGCTGACTCAGCCTCCGTAGACTATACAAATTATAGTAGAAACGTTTATTTGGCGCGCTTCAACATTAATACTGTAGCACTTTGTGCAGCAACTGGATAGCAAAACCGAGTAAGCTTAAACTTTACACAACGATGTTGTCCAGACTAGTGCACCGGAATGCATCATCAGACTGATTGTCCGTGGCAAAATGGCCAAAACATTGTCCGTTCGATAGAGTGCTTGGTTAGGTGGTTGCAACCATCACCGTTCCAAAGTACTCAGCAATCCATGGACCCTACTCAAGCTTCACTGCTGCCTGCTTTGGAACCCTACTGACTTCAACTGAGATCATGGTATGGTCTTACTAGATCGTTCTCCGGTGGCCTTATTAAGCCCTTCGGGCCCGGTACAGCAAATCAAACCTCAGCTGTGGCCTGCACTAAACGACCTCCAAGCCAATATTGTGGACATTGCAGTTGATTGCGAGCATGACACGCGGCTAAAAAGCGCGATCAACAGTCCACAAGCTGCTGGTTGACGGGCCGATAGCAGTTGATATTACCATCGCCTTCTGTTTGCAGTTTAACCGTGCTGTCGATAACCGTGATGCTCATTTCGTAACTTAGTCTATGCAAGATTATCTAACATGGGACACCAGTCCATCGAAGCCAGTACTACAGAGCAGAAAGTAATCAGTAGTTCTCGACACGTATGAAAAGCCAGTAGCAATAGATTTCAACATCACGGAGTTAATAAAAATGCTCCGAAAGTGCAACCGTCGCTGCACATTTCAAGGAAACGTGATATAGGAATTGTTTGGGGCGTTTGGGATTTACCCACATACCCCGCGTTCATTATTTCTCTTACTGTCATCCATGAAATACGGTGACTTCAATGATCTAAACAGCATGTTCTCTAATGCGTGTAACATCATATTATGTCGACTGCAACCTCATCAAAGCGTTCAAGAATTCTATATCGGTTTACCCAGAGACCGATGCAGACAAAGCAGTTTAGTTGAGTCGAATGGATGGGACAGTACTGGCGAGCCTATGGAAAGCGGCTTTGTGTCAGCCTTACACGCTCATGAGTGAAGAGGTACTAACAGAAGTGGCTTAGATCTGCATTACACAACACAAGGCGACTCCAGTCCACTGTATCTCGCCCATTAACGAGGTTGTCGTAGCACTTACACACCGGAGGAATTTGTGAACGACTCGTAAGAGGAATCATCAGCTGAGGTGCTCAGAGCCGGAAAAACAATGTTCCAAACTCAATCCAAATCGATGTTAACCTCCCCCCAAACATCGATTGCGAGAATTGACCACCCCTACTTACCAACAGCAACTTTTAACCAAGACAGTTTTTGCTAAGTGGTTTTTCGCATACCTTAAACCTCATCTCACTTGGTAGCCTACTCACTTGCCCTGGTGAAGCCTTTTTATCAAGAGTGAAGCGTCCCCTACCAGAAAATCTAGCAAAGCCTCCTGAAACAGTGATTTCTCGATTGTTTTCAAACTTCTTCCAATTGATTGGAAGGTCCGTCAGTGGACTTTTAAGTGGGGGGAAAGGAGCTATGCATTGTAGGCAACAGCTTGGATGCGCGAGCACAGTTGAGCGTGCGACTGGGCCATGTCTGACGTCCCCAACGTTAATGTGGCCCGCCTCAGAGTCCCCGTCCAGGGAGACGGCAATGACCAGCGTAGCTGAGTTTGCTACGAATAAAACCGGATAGTTTGGGCATCATCTGCGTTTATTATTGTCAAAGCAGTGTTAGAAGCGGCTCCGTTATCCGTCAAACGGGACAATACAAACGGCGACCAGGCTTTAACAACACCTATCTCCCATAGCCTAACTAGCCGACCTGTGTTTCACCCCTCACCTGTGGCTGTTTCACTTTGATCGATAAAGCAACCTGTTGAATATTTGCCTCACATAGGTGGGGGTGCCACCTGATCCCCCGTTCCTTTTGCTTTTTGTTATTTTGACTATTCTGTCTCTTTGGAAGGTCCTCCTCAGTAAAACTTCTCCGGACGTTGTCTTCCACCAACAGTCAATATACGCCGCTTTCTCTGCAGTTTACTCGTCTTTGGTTGATACGTCTGATTCCTTATTTGACTAGCTGGCTTCTCCGTGAGCTGTTTTTTTACTGAAGATCGTGAAAACTAACGAGTGTTGAACTCTTTGTAATGAAATCTGTTTCCAATTTATTCATACATTCCTTCGGATTGAAAGCAATATAATGCACCGAAATCAATATCCGAGGTATTGTTGAATGCCACTAAGTATGTGCTGACTACATTCCGGCGGGTTCAACCACGCAAACTTTATCCGCTGTTCTGTCGGTATTGTTTGTTGCGGTCAGGGGGATTACAAAAAATGTAAAAAGGACCAAGAGTATAGGGACCATTATACCATCTGGAATTGTGTTGTTTTTGTCGATTTTATTCGGTTAGCTGCCTACCATACTGAATCTTCATCAAATTTGAACGGCTTATGGATGATTATTAACTTCTTTCCTGCCGATTAGGGCACCCAGTTCACATGTCAGAAGACCGCTTTCCTTTCAGGTCGCTTTCTGTTCAGTCGTGTGAGGGCTGGCGTCAACTTCACGTTGTCAAATTCATGGTGAAGTAAAGACTATCTAAGTCGTGGTTACTTGGAGGCGAGACACATCAATGTTTAGCGAATTCAATCTAGTTTGACAGCTATGAACTGCACCAGTGTATGTTGCCTTAAACTGCTACAGTTGCGTTCACCAAATTGTGGCTGAGGCAAGAAAGGCTGAGACGAGATACATAGTGCGGTAGTTCAGTCAGTGGGGGGTTCGCACGCAGAGATACATCAGCGAACCAACACGAACTTTATGCCAACCAAAACAAAAGAATTCGGATACCGTCAGTGGAAACAACAAAAGAGCGATCACCCTGTCTCTGTTGGATTGAAATTGTTCGTTATGTTCTGCGGAGTGAGTACTGACACCAAATCAGTCCTCTATGTGCGATTCCGCAGGATTTGGTCGGCCTGAGCAGTCAAATTAGCCGGCCGTATCAGAGTTGTCGGAGCCGTTCGCCGACCGAATCAACTGTGACAAATTCTTGCAGAAAACATAGCTTCTGGAATCCAGTCTGTCATGGCACCTGCGGGCTCATTAATCGGTTAGCGTTATTTTACATCGTCTTTATTGAGCCAGTCAACTCAACAGCACGCTGGCGACCAATTTATTGGATTCCATTCCAATGAAACCCTTTCACCTCTGGGACGGGATGCAGCTTCCGTGCTCGGATGCTGCATCGTATTAACCGGATATTCAGTGAGGGCAGTGTGGAATATCTGGAATTCTCCTAAACGGCTCGAGATCAATGATCGGACTGAAGTTCTGTGTTTCGGAAACAGCGCGTAATAACGAAGTGTGCAAGTAACGTCTCGACAGGGGATGTCGTTTGCCAATTATGACAGCGACCGCGGGTGATGAAGGCTGCAGATCCCTTGGATCAATTACAGCGCTACTTTTTGTTTTTATGAAAGGCAGTATAGACACTTGGGAACTTTTAATTTATGAACACGTTGGTTTAGAGATAGGTAGATTATCAGTAAGTGTTGCTGAATGCAGGAGCTATTGATAGCTCTCGGTTGTCCACGCTGAGGCGGGCGGTTTGTTGCGAGTACCTCACATCGAACCTTCAGCTCAAAATTCTCACCTACAAGTCAACAGACGGAGGGGGGGCTAATTCATAGTCCTCAGGTTTAGCCTTCCTGCTTTCTTCCACTTGTATAATAATAATAATGTACGGAAAGAATCCTACTGTTTGACGATTGTTTTATTTTTTTAGCACTGGCGCCATAGACTGAATACCTCGTATAACCTTTCAGTAATGTATTTGATCAAATGTTCGTGAACTAAAAATCGATTTTTTTGGGCTAAGAATCTCAGTGTTTACTGCCATCCTATTTTTGCTACTTGAGTGATGGATTTGTGCCGTTTCATCATCTTGTCTACGGATGTTATTCGTTGGATCTCTAGACAGAATCGTGTAAATAAATGTGATCCTAATACAGACGGAGGCAATCGGAGTTCAGTCCCCAGTATGACCGATATTGATGAACTCCACTAAAAGAGAAACTCTCACGCGGTGCTTCCACTTTGATATTTGCTGAAAGGAATAATCGTCTCAGAGGCACTGACTACGAAATTTAATTAAAAATAATCTGCCTGGTGCTGATAAGTCTATATAACTGACGGCTTTCAGGTCTGTCCGGTTTGAGTAACTGTTGTCGGGTGGTAATAAGGCGATAGCCATTCAATGC
The DNA here is from genome assembly GCA_003604175.2 of Clonorchis sinensis. Lineage (NCBI taxonomy): Eukaryota > Metazoa > Platyhelminthes > Trematoda > Opisthorchiida > Opisthorchiidae > Clonorchis > Clonorchis sinensis. Next base: position 195,614,712 of record CM030369.1, on the reverse strand, counting down.
TTCTGTGATTTGAGTAGGATAAAGCTTCGCTTGGATGTCTAGTAACTATCTTGATCCTGTCGTTTTGTGTGGTTTTCCTGTTTCATATCCGGCTTATTCACTACGTAGCCTTCTTACACAACCATAACCTCCGCGCTTTCTTATAACCCGAACTTTACTCCTACTATTACTCTAATCAGGTTAACTTCAATGAACCCATCTCTTTCCTTCAACGTGCAAGCGAAGATCTTACGTACTCGGAACTTCTCGACCGAGCCAGTGAAACTAAGGATCCTGTCGAACAAATGGCGTGGGTGGCCGCTTTTTCCGTTAGCTGCTATGCCACCACTGCGATTCGCACAGGCAAACCATTCAATCCACTATGGGGTGAAACGTTCGAGTTTGACCGGTCGGACGACTCCTATGGATGGCGACTTATAGCTGAACAGGTCAGTTTTACTGGCTCCGTTTCTCGATAATTTTGGGTTTACTCGCTTAACTTTAGAATCGTACACAACGACTAATTCGTTGTGTATTTGTTTCTATCTGTGGGGAATAAACCTCAGGAGAGAAAGTCCCTTAGGAGTTACCACATTTGTTTAATCCTATGAAGCCCCTATTCATCGCAGTAGCCTTCTTGCAAGAACGATTCTCTGATCTCCTTGAAGAATGACAACTGTATTAGCTAGTTCGAAGCCGTGACACTATCTTGTTTGTCATTGGTGAAGCTCACTTTATACGCACTGTTCATTCTCTATAGCTGTTTTGTTGATGTTTGCGGGCGTCCTGTGAAGTCCTTTGTAAGCCTTCTTCAGCGACGCCTCTCTCTTTACCTGTTCCCTAGGCTACTCTTCCTCAGTCATCCTTTTGAAACAACTTTTCGTATTGACCGTTTGTTTAATGACGACCGGCCATTGGTCGGTCTTCACAGAGTGACGCCAGTGTGCAATTCCGCAGCCTTTCGCACAATGGTCTAAATTTATTCAGCCAAATCTTTATACTGAAGAGAACATTGAGCTAGAGAAGGGGGTTTAGGGCTGGTCCTTACAAGCATTTCCGCACGCTTGGTCAGACGGGCCGGAAACAAACTGGCAGCAAGAAGCTTTTGGCAACGATTGTCGGCAGTAATCAAGATATGACGGGGGGGAGGGCTCGCATGAACATTCTCCTGGAAGGCGCGTTCCTTCTGGTAATCAATACTGCCTTTTGTGTCCACTGTCGTCACTGCTCACAATATTTTTACCTTGTTATTGTACACCGCATTATCGCAATCTTCCTGAATATCGTGCTTCTGGTTAGCATACCGTTACCACCGCCTTTGTGGACCTGTGCAGAAAACATTCCTTGTGTCTGCCTTTTCAGCGGAGTTCCAGAAGCGATTTGTCAGTGTGTATTCTGACAACTTGACTTTCAATCCAGTCGGTTCTCGCTCGTCAATGAGCGTCACTCAGTCATGTTGAGTTTAGCACATGATTCTCCGGCTGTTATTCGAAGTCAGGTTTATTCCCGTATCCCTTTTCGAGTCCCGTGTCCTTAACGTTTGGCTTTACTTCCATTTGTCACTGCCTACCACCTGTCGTAGATACGCCAGGTGGTTTAGAACAATTACCACCCCTCTCAACTCTGTTCTTCATCGTTATCATTTTCATGGACAGCAATATCCGGGAACAGATGTTGCGGAGAAAGAAGTTCTGACAAAGCTTGCAAAAGAAGGGTGCAGAATATCTGCATGAAGCTGTCTGTCCTTCGGTAAAATGATCAGGAACAAGGTGTTTGCATCTATCGAGGGCAGTGAGATTCACTTGAATTCAAGCCGGAAAGCTACGAAGATTACATAGGGCTCAACTTAGCAGTAGCCAATTTCCTCTCGCATTGTCGTTTCGTGACCTATCCCGCACGAACCTTCCGACAACCTGGGTTTTTGTTAGTGATAATGCTGTGTCAGGCAGTTGGTGGCTGAGTACATGTGGTGCCTGTCTCAACCACCTTTACCTGGCGAGTCTTGTCTGTTGCTCTATAAACTGAGATTCATGACTTAATAATAATAATAATAATAATAATACAAACCTTCAGCTGTAACACCGCTTCGAGGCCTAGTTGCCACGCCACCTGAAGAAAGCACGAGAACCAGGTACTGCCATGTTGTTCAAGCCTCAACAGGACCACTCCAGATACAGAGGTTGAGTTCGAACCACGGACCTTCCGGTCAGTAAATTCGCGCCGTAACTGCTGAGCCATCTCGCCCTCAGATGCAGATGCCTCAATGACAAACAATTTTATACACCACCTGGTTTGAGCTGCAATTCACACCTGAAAAGTGCAAACTTCCGCTGTAAGATTGGGTGGGACTCAGCCCAGACTTCATAAGTGCGGATGGGTCAGCAGATGTAGCTGATAAATTTAGCTATCCTGGCAACTGCATAACTCCCGGTGGATGACGAAAACAACTCACGAATCATGAAGACCAGTACAGCTTTCGCTATTCTTGGGGGCGAGATGGCTCAGTGATTGGAGCGCGAATTTACTGACCGAGAGATCTGTGGTTCGAACCCGACCTCTGCATCTCGACTTCTTCTGTCTAGGCTTGCGCAACTTAGCAATATCCCAGCCCTCGTGCTTCCTTCGGGTTGCATGGCAGCTAGGCACCTGCAGCTGGATGATTCGCCATCCTTCGACACCTGTGGCGCCTGCGCGACGTCAGTTTGTCTGACAAGGGCAGTGTGACTTCTTCTCTATGAATTGGAAATGTTGCCCTTACGCGCCGAAGACTTGAAAACTCTCAGTGCTTTGTCATTGATGACACTGACAGACATGGCTCAAGTGGTCGTTTGCGCTTCCGATGCGTAACCATTCAGTTCCTTCACTATACAATGAGAACAATGCCGCGATACCCGAGCGTTGCCTTCCAAATCTTTCCATTTTCAGTGCATATAGCTGTAGCTGAGGGGTTCAACGTACCTCTCATGGATGGTTTATAGCTGAATAATTGAAACGGGTAGTTTCATGTAAGAACTGTCTTCCAGCCCATAAAACATCGGATTGCTTGACTACGAATTTTATAACTGTCCTTGAGTCTCACGACTTTTGATTACCGTTCAGCTGATTCACTCCCCCATATACCAACAACGGATGGATAGTTATCTCTAAACTGAGGCCGATGAATTCACTTCGTCCGGTCACTGCTATCTGATTTCAGAACTGCCAGCATCTTGTTTTTTCCAGAAGAGGCAGAGCATGATGATTGCAGTACCGTTGTTTATTTAACCGTAGAAACAGCTGATAGGGTGAGAAAAAAGTGAATTCTGGTAGTTAGTAGCACGAATGAACGTCAAAATGGCCAAGCGATAAGTGAGAATGTCGACTCGATGGACCTTGCCAGGTATTCTGTACTCCCTTGTGGAAAATAATGACAGCAATCGAAATCCATATACTTGGAGACATCTGTAAGTATTCAGTATTTAGAAACACTTTGGAATTTTCGAATCATGCCGTTACCCACATGGGCCTGGTAGTCATACCATTTCATTTGACAGCCCTTCAACATTGGCACTAACGTAATCCAGGGGCAAACTACCATGTGGTTCGCTCATGGAATGCACCAACTTTAACGTGTCACAAAGTGTAGCAATCTGTCTGCTTGTTTCCCTCCCAGTTTATCTTTTTGCAGCTAAATTCCGCATCACCTGCACCGCTTAAAACGCCTGACTAACATGTGATCCAGTACCAAGTGTGTTTGTGCGTGTGTGGCACGTTTTGTGCGTCTGCCCGTCAACAAATACCTTATCACCAGTTTCCTGGCGAGTTGCTTACTCACTACAGCCGATCGCCATTATTTGTGGGGCAATCTGTTTTTTGAATGTTTCTTACGCAGGTTGCCTGTGCACATGACTATAGTCTAAGCCTTCTCAGCTAGTACCTCTAGTTTAATTGTAGTAATGCAGGCTGTAAAAGATGATATCAAACTGGACGATGTTATCAACCCGAACGTGATTCCAGTGAGTGTGGATTAGTTTTCCCATATAGAGTCAGTCTATGTGCGTTATCCGAGCGTATTGGATGCAACTGGTTTCGTTACATTACCTTCTAGGTGAGTCATCATCCCCCTGGCTCTGCACTCTACTGCGAATCCGTTCGCCACGGATGGAAAGTATGGCTTGAGTTTTACTTGGTCAGCAAGTTCCGCGGCAAATACATGTCGGTCTTTCCAAAAGGTAAGCTTCCGTATGAGTTTCTCCCGGCTGTTGTTTTCTGCTGGTAGGTATATTTCGCCGCAACGTTCAGTTTACTTTAAGTCAACAACAGTTACAAGTGTACGGTGCACGTTGTGTGGTAGTAAAACACTGGTGTCTTCCTGTCGATGATCGTGACGATACGTCCACAACCACACTCCAGCGGATTCATCTGGAATCCAGTAAAACAAGACGTGTATAGGCTGAAGGCGTATGGCTTAAACATAAGTGTTGTCATTCGCCTGAGTGCCACTTGTTGTCACGTGACGTCTCCAACTATGGCTTCACTGAGTCCGTATCTGGCCGGCCTGACACGTTGCTTATCCCAGTGAGCTTAGTCTATGCCTGTTATTATGAACCCACCTTATTCTGGTCTGCCAAAGATGAACAAATCGGGTTTAAAAGACGGGTTTTCTGTTTTCACTCATCATGGATGAGCGTTTCCGCTATCCCTCTATCAATGAAGGTGTTGTTCAAGCTCACTTCATTCACTATCGAATGATGGCAGCTAGTAGAGTTACATAGAAGCTCGTCTGTCCTTGTTTCCAAAGAAAACATTCCCAACCGGCCTTTGAGTCTGTTAAATTCACCCACTATTATTCAGAACACACGTAACAATCACACGGTTTTGGTGTCAGGCAAATATACAAACACTATAAGAGCTCAACGGAAATATATTAGTAATATAGTTAGTTGGTAAATAACGTCAGTCAATAAAATCGTCCTACAAACTGGGGTACAGCTTATGGACCTGGATGGTTGGTGACCCATTGCAGATCCGGCGCTTTTACGCGACTCTTTCGATGAGGAAGGTCGGTTGTCGCGGTCGGGTTGCAATAGTTTCGACTATTGCGAGTGCATTTTGTCGGGCGGCCTAGGAGTGGTTCATTGGCACTCGATTGATCACGCCGAACAATTCGGCCGAGTTAATCCGGTGATTAGTGTCTATCAAGTCGGAAACAGTCGCACTAGTCACGTGGTTTGACTTGTCGGGACGATTTCAGGATGGCATGTGTTTAGCAATCACTAGAGATAGGCGCCGTGTCTTATGTCCCAAATTTTCCGAAGGACAAAGGAACAGATCAACATAGGTGTCGAGTTTCCCTTTAGCGACGCGTTGGTTCGACAATCCCGAATATCAAAAGGAAGAACTGGGTTCGTAATTCTACGGTACTGTTGACACAAGGGTAAGCAAATGTGTACAAAAGACCTCAATTGTTCACGTTCGTAGCGTCAGCAGGTGCATAGGTCTGTCACTGGCCGGCACGGTGCAGTGTCAACGTCCGCACAGCAAACAATGGCCAGCGGAATGATGGCTCAGTAGTGTGGGTTGCGGTCGTCCCTTCTGACGACAATCTCGTGATTCTCATTGACCGTGCGATCACACGGAACTCATGAGCAAGCTAGTCAAGGAGGCTAAGCAAACGGAACGTGAACGCGCATGGGTAAGTAGATCAGCTGCGCACATTCACACATAGACACATCAGTGTCGGACGGGATGGCCTCTGCGGCAAGGATGAGCAAAACAACATGGGCGGAGTAAGCAAATGAATGGGGGGGGAATTAGCATAGGGTCAAGTTAGATTCAACAATGGGTGAGTCGTGGACGGACACCTTGTTCAAGTTCATTGTGAGCATTGGACAGCTGCATTTGCGCGTCATCAAATGTTCTCTTGTTAGTAGTGGTCAGCCGACACGTGGCCATTTTAGGGAACCTATCGCTCATATAAAGGAGTCGAATATATATCAACTTTTCTTTCTTGCGACTGAGCGCGTCGTTTTATATAATCGCTCGAGTCGTATAATGCGTCGCAGCATGAATTTCTCCGGTTATTCAATCTCCATCAGGGTTTTTGAAACTATGCGCAGTCCCGCATCTAGCATGTATTCGGTACCCTGTTGACAAGACGCTTGATTACGTTCCCTTCTGTGGTTCAGATGGACGAAACTGGAATTTTGTGTATTGGCCGAACCCCTTGTACTCGTTTCTGAAGCCTGCCATATTGTTTCCTCGTAAGTGCGACAACCAGAAAGTAGGAACTGTCATCACTTTTCTCTTCTGCAGTAAACCGCAATGTCGTGTGTACCGAATTCGAATTTTGTTGTAGCCCCTCAACTGTGCATGCGAATTTCGTAGTAAAAAAATTATTCATAGAAGGGCAACTGTGAAATTAATGGGGCCAGTTGACCCAGTAATACATGTGGGGACTGTCGTAACACTACCCTATAACCTATTTGAGACGGCTGTATGACTGACTTGCATACCAGGCCTATTCAGTTCTATCCACTGAATCAGCTTTTACCCATCCAATGAGCGCTGGCCTGTCTGTACTGTGCTGTCTACTACATCCTTAGTTATGATTCTGACCTCCACTTGATCCCCAAATGAATCAGCTACCTGGATTATCACCGCAGATCTTTGCCCTGAAATTGATTTGTACCACGCTTCGTGTCCGTACCCTTTGAACTTTTCATTTTCTCGACCGACCCTAGGTACCGTCAATCTACTGTTGCCTGACGGATCGCGCTACACCTGGACGAAGGCGACCACCGTGGTTCACAACCTCATTGTTGGTAGTCTCTGGATTGACAATTATGGAGATGTGGTGATCCGCAATCATACCTCCGGTTATAACTGCCCGATGCGATTCATTGCCCACTCCTATTTCGGTCGGGGTCCTCCTAAACAAGTAAGTCCGCGGTGAAGTATCACTGTTGATATCTGTGATGCTGGTGTCCAGTTTTGCACACTCATACCCAAACTGAGTTGTTTTTCCGTAGCCTGTGATAACAAGGACTCATTTCGCATTTGGGTTTTCGCCTCGCTGATCTACGTCAAAAAGCTGTAGCCGGAATCCTGATTACAATTGGTGCGGTTCATTGAGGGGACATCAGTCAGTTTTATTGTATGATCGGGGAGCAGAGTGAAATCTATGAAGCACTGAAGCGGTAGTTAACATCTCCCGCATACTTTTGACTACTTCTAAATTTTCGGTGCTAATAAAATAACGTGCTGTTCGATCACAACTTTTCTCCTATGATGTTCAGTTTCCGTTTATCAATCTGTTATCACACAGTTTGCTATGGTGTGTGTCTATTTACGACTGCTACTTCTCAAGAACGGAAAGTGGCAACAACGCGCCACTCCACAATGGGTACAGTGGTTTTTTGCCTCACTAGTCAACCTCGTCGCTGACTCTGGTCGCAACGAATAAGTTTAGAAACCTTTGTCGGTTGAAAGTCGTGCTACATGTCCGTATCTGATGCACAAAGTGGTCCCACTACATAGGCGCATATTTCGCCCGAGCAATTTTCTCACAAGATATTTTTCCGCAGGGTCTTGGGTGAAAATGAGACCGGTTGTGTGGATTGAAAAAGTTCATTAATTTGGTCGAAGAGAAATTCGTTGGCTTAGCTTGTCCTCTGGTATATTACGGTAAACTGCGAAATTGTTTACCAGTCTATCTGTGCTTTGAAAGTTGATGAGCTTCTGGTACTTTTGAAGGCGAAATATTAGCTAATAATTTTCCCCTTCACTAACTCAGACCAGTGTATGGTTTAATTTCAGCTAGATGATTATAATAGCACTAATAACGGATGTATTATGTTTGCCGAAGCTTCTCAGGATTACATGCTTCTCGAAATTGGTAAGAGTTCCACATAGTTCAGTCGCGTATGTCTCTATTTTAAGCCTTCCTCATGAGCCCGGCAGTATCTCAGCCCTTGTGCTTCCTTCGAGTGGCATGGCACTTAGACACCGAAAGGATATTACAGTTGAACGGTTATTAGTTGTTATATTGTACTCCTTGTATTACCGCGGCTGGGTCAGATCAGATTTTGATAAAGAAACTGCTCAGTATCCGAGACCAGCACGGGACAACGTTAAACGAGTCATTTATTTGTGTGTTTGTGGTGCTAGTACAATGTTTTTTTGGGTGATTTTGGTTATGTTGGAAACCCAGAACCAAAAATTCATCATCACAATAGCTGGAAATGCTGTAAACAATGACCACAGACAAACTGGTCTTAGAGGAGTTTCTCAGACGACGTTCAAGATTCTCTACCATTCACAGTAGAATCACAACTTGGGTGCCTCAGAGGCCTTGGCTACACGTCTTCTCAACCTATCAGTGGGAACAACTCTCGATAACGCATTTACTCTCCTGGTGAGAGTAAACCACCTACTTCTTTTGTTCACTTTTAAAGTTCTGTTTGCGTCTATCTATTGCTTTGTTTTGGATTCCCAACATAACCCACATGATCATGCACTTCAAGACCCTAACGCCAAAGTTTCACTTAGACTTTGATCGACCAATTGGTCAAAAGTTAGTGAGGTTTCAGCATGTCAACGATCACATGGTTGCTTGAATCTTTTTTCTGACTATCTGTCTCAATCCACTGCGTATTGCTTTTGCTATCTATTTGCCGATATATAATACATTGACCCCAATTCGTTCAAAGGGACTGAGGTGAATCGAGTGAACTTCCAAAACCGGTGACCTTTCTTACCGAATCTTTCTCTTTTCTGAATTTCAATCAGTGGAATCACTATTTCGTTTTGAAAATACCGGTTGCTTCGTCGGCAAGTATTGCTGACTGAAGTACTGCGAAGTTTCCACCATCAGAAGTGGTCTTCGTTACTGAAGGGCGTTCAGATGTTTGGGATTTCGAGTCCTACGTTTTCCCCATATCTTTCACCACTGCTGGGGAATGTAACAAGACATCACTTAACTGGAGAAAGGTTTGGTAAATCCACCGATTGTCCACCAAACTTCTCTGGAAAGGACCTCACTTATTTCACACTATGTTGGCAAACTGGATTATCGCCTCCGAACGCGCGTCGTCCACTGCTGACGACCTTATGTGCAGTTTGGTTTATTGATACGAATCTTCGTCTAAATTGGTGCTGCCTAACCAGTTTGTCGCTGTAGCCTCGACTGCGCGACCCTTTGTTTCCAAGGTGTTTGTCATGTCCCCACTATAGCCATCTTAGACTCGACAGATATTTATTTGACAGATGTGTCAAAAATGGTCCACAGTCTCCTTCATTCTAAATGTCTCTTCTGTTTTTTTGTTTTTCACCTTGTCAAAAGAGATATGTCATTCACAGTTTACTTAATGACAAGAGTAGCGCTAACTAAATAACTATTTTTCCAAGAACTGGCTCAATGGATTCTACCTCAGTCTGTGCACTCCATAGGGTTATACAAATGTTAGGATATCCAGGTGCATGGCGCTTAGACTAATTTAAAAAATAATTCGACTTGAACTATGTCCCCTTACTAGTGTGGACAGCTAGGGTTGGATCTTTTCCTTTGCGGCTGCTGCTCATCTCAGTCGAATCCAACACTACCTAGCGAAGGAAAACACCTCCAATGGATCTCGTTCATGGGAAATATTTGTATGCTATGTTCGTGGTTGGTAACCAGGTCACTGATTGATTTGAAACAAATACCTTCAGGTAACGCCCTGTGATGGTGAGTGCTGTCATTAGGCTAGTGACTTTTCGCCTGTCCCTTGTATCAAGCAACGGCTAATTAGGGGATCAGCTAGTTAGTTGCGGAAGCTGTCCAATCGATTTGGTGGTGCTACAGTTTCGAGGATAGTGTACTCTAGAGGTCGTTGTCTTCCGCAGTGATCCACATGTCACATCTGACATCCTGCCACGTGACTGGCCCAAATAGTATCCCTTCTATTATCTTCGTTTTGTTCTGCTCGTAGATGTCCCTAATTTCGTTGAAATCCGATCCGAAACGTTTGGAATGGTTTGTATTTCTTGATATGGTTGTTTATTTTGTGTATTCCGCTTGTGGCTGAAAATGTGTTATTCATATTAGTCTCATCTGCATGCCTCTGTGTAAGTGGGACCTACGGTTTCTTTTCTTCACCATTTTGTCATCGTCAGTTTTTCATTCTGTCTGCGCCACTCGTGAATGTTTGCTATATGCCTCATGTTTGACCCACTTACTTGCGCGTCCTGTAGGTTACCGGTGTGATTCAGAACCCTTCCGGAACCCCTAAATGCCTCATCCGTGGCTGCTGGGATAGTCACATAGAAAGTCAACCTGTTTCTGAAGACGGTTCACCTGTTGGTGATTCAAAACTTCTGTGGCGAGCCACACCACCCCCACCGGGTTCCGAAAACGTAAGTGTAGCTTTATTTCTTTAGCGGGGTCCATTCACTTTTCGACAAACTAATCTCTGCTTAGCGCTTAGCACAACACCTCTCTTGGCCAAACATATCAGCTTGTTTTAGACTTTTGGACCATCATTTGCTTATGGTCTACGACGAGGCGTATCAATCGGTGGTTCTTACATGCGGGTCGAACCGAAGCGCTGCCGTTTACATCTGTTCGCGTTACGCATTTTAATGCAATTGGGCTGTCAGTTGACAACTGCGTTTCACGTACGAAGTATTTGGATAAGAATGGATAAGGTGGAATGTATTTTTGCATACCTGCTTGGTTTTATACCCTTTTGGTGCTTACCAGTAACCTTGTACTCACCATATATCACATGAATAGGTTCCTAATTACGGCCCGCAGTGGTCCTAAGCTATCGTTAGAATTCTAAATTCGGATTGGAACTACCGGAATGTGGCCCATCAGTAGTGCAAACTGGGGACTGCTACCAGCCGAATGAGTCCGATTCACGGCACATCTTGTTCTTTGTGAGATGCTCGATATCTTGATGTGAGATTAGGATACCCCAACGGATCTCCAACCTAGTGCTGTATCCGGGAGCATCGCATTTTTTTCGGGGCTTCTTCGTCGTAAGTCACGTACGATCCTGTTGGCTTACTTGACCGTTCGACGATCAGCCGGTCGATTTCTATTTGGACATAAATCACTCCCCATAACTACTGAAATATACTCATTTGCCCCAAGAAGGGTGAAACCGGTCGCGGGCTGTCGAAGAATTTTCACCAACCTTATGAGTAGTGCACTACGTACTACCCATAATGATCTACTTAATGTGGTATTATTGATGCCTACGGCATTCTTGAGAGATCGTTTCTCTAATGCGGTCCTCCTTAGAAAGCACTGTATTATTTCCCCGGCTTTACAGAGCCACTAACCAGCTGGCCATTGATAGACCAGGCCTGGTTTATTATATACAATCCTTTGACGCTTCATCCGGGGACTCTCTGTTCCGAAATACGCAAGATCATTATGCAGTTCCGATCTGTAGCTGCAGCAACTGTGTTTGTGTATACTAAAATTACAAGTAATTCCGACTACTATCAAGATAGGATTTTTGGAAACAGTAATCAAGGTGGATATGTGTGGCGAGATGTTGACGCGGCCAGGTTGCGTGGCAAACAAGGCAAGAAGTTTTCTTTATTCGCCATTGATTGCCATTTCTCAGACGGACTCCTAGTGAACTTGTGAAAACATACCGATACTTATGAATAGGTAAAAAAAACTACCAACTTGAGACTATTTCGCAAGCTCATCAGCCGATGCAGGATTTAAGCCAAACAAACTCATGTAGAAAAAACTTAGCTGACAAAGATGAACTCTTGGGTGGAAACAAGTAGGCGACTATGGAGTCTTTATAGGCAGAGATCCTAGTGCGCAAAAGTACGCCTGTCCTCCGCAGGGGCGCTTGAGAATACGTTTTCACTCTTCGGCATGTAGGGAACGAGGTGATTCGTGAAGCTTCTTATCGGGAAGAGCGAAAAAGCTGTATTATTTCTATCCATCCGGGTCTCAATGATGAAATTAAGGATTACATCACTGGGGGAAAACTGCATTCTCCTACAGCTTCTGGTGACATTAGGCTTAAATCTGAACAGTCTGTAAAAAGACACCGGTGAGCAGTACAATCTTATGCGTACGGCATTGGCAAGGATGAGAGTTTTGACGACGGAGAACTGTGTATACCAGACAAGCATCTTTTGGGAAACTCAGTCATCGGTTCTTTCAATCAATTTATCAGCTATAAACCGTATACCATAGGCACATTGGTTCCAGCTGCTACAGTTTCGATCACCGGAAAACGGGAGTGTGGAACGTAAAAAGAAGCCTTGGAGGCGAAGGTATGTTCGGAAATTGAGTAGCTACGCATTGAAGGCTATAGCTTTGATGCACGAGCGCCACTGACTGCGCGATTGGGCCATTTCTGCCAGTGTCGTTAACCACTGGTGATTTGAGTCCCGGGGTCCCCATCCAGGGAGGCGGCAGTTGCCCGCCCGACTAAGTTTACTGGTTAGCGCTTTCGTACTTCGTTGCCAGGTCATACACTGTCCACCTCTCGGTCGCTTCCACTCAGCACAGGGCTGGGCGAAAAGAGCTCTGCGGGGCAGACGGTCTTCTGGCATGCGGAGTACATGTCCCAACCAGCGCAACCTATGAAGCGTGAGTAATTCATCTATCGCGGGAGAGTTCCTTCTTCCTAAGACCAACTGACGTACCTCAGCATTACTAATCCGATGTTCCCACCAGACCTGACCAATGCTGCGGAGACATCGATGATCAAACACTGACATCTTCCGTACGTCCTCTGCACGTAGGGGCCACGTCTCTGATCCATAAAGCAGTATGGATCGAACCACCGCACTGTAAACTCTTCCCTTGACAGACAAGCTCACGTCACGTCGGCGCCACAGGTGTCGGAGGTTGGCAAAAGCTGCCCTGGCCTTTCCGATTCGAGAAATGATCTCATCTCCAGCCAGTCCACCGGAACTTATACAGCTGCCCAGGTAAACAAATTTATCTACCACGTCGATTGGCTCACCTGCAAGCATGAGGTGCGGGTTTGATCCCACCCAGTCTTGTAGCAGCACTTTACACTTTGCGGGTGTGAAGCGCATGCCAAACCGTGCGGCAGAGTTAGTTAGGTTATTTAAGATCATTTGCATTTCGGAAGGGTCTGAACCAAGGAGAGCAATATCGTCCGCATACTCAATGTCTGCGAGGGAACGTCCCGGGAGCATTTCGACTCCCGAGGTTTCAGAGGCAGGCAGAGAAATTTCAAGCAGCATGTCAATAACAAAGTTGAAAAGGAAAGGGGAAAGAGGACAGCCTTGTCTTACACCACTGGACGTGGTGAACTCAGGCGAGAGCTTCCCGTATACTCGTACGCGCCCACAGGAGTCCGCATACAGTGCCTTGATAAGAGATAGAAATTTGGAAGGGACACCTTTGATCGCCAGACACTGCCAAAGTTGCTGACGATCGACAGAATCAAAGGCAGCTTTCAAATCCAGAAAAACGACCAACGTGGGACGTCTGAAGGAGTGGCGCTGTTCAAGAATTTGTCTCAAGGTGAAGATATGGTCGATGCATCCTCGACCGGGGCGAAACCCAGCTTGATTCTCACGAGTCTGTCTCTCGCGATAATCCATCAACCTGCGCAAAATAATGCCAGAGAGTACCTTAGATGCGACGGATACCAGACTGATACCACGATGGTTTTCACATGACGTTCTTGCTCCCTTTTTGAAAACTGGGATGACGGTCGAGGAGCTCCATTCGGCTGGTATTCTGTTTTCGTTCCAAATCTTCTGCAGTATGGTTGTCAGACTGTTCACCAGGACCTCGCCACCTTCTTTGAAGAGCGCGGGGTGTAGACCATCCGGGCCAGGTGCCTTGTCGCGCTTCAGAATTGAAATCTCACGCTGGATTTCGGTTGCTGATGGTGGGTTGGTGTCAATGTTCCATTCGGGCCTGCTTGGTTCTTCCAGTGGTTGTGTTGAAGGGGACCAGGTGAACTGTTCTTGGAAGTGCTCAGCCCACCGCTCAAGACGGCGATTGAGGGAGTGAATTGTTGTTCCGTCTTTTTCGCATATTGTCTCACTGACACCTGCCTTCTTTTGACCCGTTGATCGAATCAGTTGAAACAGGGCGCGGCTGTTGCCTGCAGCAAAGGCCTTCTCCATTTCCTGGGCCTTCGAAATCCACCAGCGTTCTCTGTCATTCTTCAAGCTCCTGATTATCCGGCGTTTGAGGGATCTGCGTGCGCCATCATAGTCGCTAGTTGCTGGTATGGACTTTCTGGCAGCAATAAGATCTGCTGATCTCGAAGATATCCAGTGTTCATTGAGTCGAATCAGATGGGCTGGACAAGCAGTTCTGAAAGCTGAGAGCATTGCTTCTTTAACTCGCCTCCATCCATCCTCCAAGCAATCTTCATCGTCCACATGACTGTGCGTTTCCAGCAGCTTTCTAGCCAGATCAGCTCGATACTCTTCAGCTACTGAAACTTGTCGGAGTTGATGAACGGAGCTGCCCTCTTTCGGCACGCGTAGTGCTGGCGGGAAACGAAGTGATAAGCGGGCTCGCACGATGGCGTGATCAGAGTCAAGTTGCGTACCCCAGAAGGAACGACAGTCCTTAACTGAGGCTCTCCATCGGTAACTGATAGCCATATGGTCCAATTGAGTCCACGGCTGTCTTGTGGTAGGTGGCCTCCAAGTAACTCGGTGTGAGCGTTTGTGTTGGAAGTTCGTACTGGCCAGGAACAGACGATGATCTGCACACAACTGAAGAAGCCGCTCTCCATTATCCGTACGCACAGCATCGACTCCAAATCTACCACCCAACTGTGCTTCTTCCGGACTTAGCCGTCCAACTTGGGCATTCATATCACCCGCCAGGATTACTATATCCGTCCTTCTTGCCGACCGAAGCAGTCGTGACAGATCTTGATAAAACTCGTCCTTCTCATTCTCAGAACTGCTGTCTGTTGGGGCGTATGCTGATACGACAAACAAACACCGTTTACCGCATCGACCTGCGTTAATCTTAATTGAGCCAGACAGCCGCACAGCGCAAAGGCGACTGTTTACTGGGATCCAGTCCAGTAAGGCGCTTTCAGCCTTGGGGCTGAGTGCAACTCCCACACCGTAGATACCACGAGCCATTGCGTCAGGATCACCGGATGTCCGAAGAGTGAAATGTGGGACATCTGGGTTCGCCCTAAGCGGCTTGAGAAGCACGACCGAAGTGGAGTCTTGTATTCGTGTTTCGGAGACACAACATACATCGATAGAGAGGGAAAGTAAGGTTTCAGCAAGGGATGCCTGTTGCCCAATTTGACATAGAGTACGGACATTAAAGGCTGCAACGTGGATCAGATCTTTTGGAGTTAGTAAGTGATTATTTTGGTTTATTTCTCTGGGCGATGGTTGAGACTCACAACAGTGGCTAGGGGATTGGCAGATGGGTTGATTGCCCTGCATTGTACGATGGGTTGGGAGGGAGTGTGGGGGAAGGCCGGTGAGCGAAGAGCTGCAAGGGCAAATGATACTTCCCGGTTGCCCAGGCCGAAGAAGGGGGTTGAGTTGAGGTACCCCACCTTGAGCCTTTGACTCAAAAGTCTGACCCACAAGGCAGTGGGAGGGTGTAGGGTTTTGCTCGGGGACCCTGCCCCTAGCCTCTGACTCAAGAGTCTGGACCGCGAGACAGCGGTTGTTAGGGTTTTCTTGGGGGACCCTTCCCGGAGCCAATGACTCAATAGTCTGACCTACTTGGCTGTAGGGGGCCGGCCTGGCCCGAGGGCGCAGGGAGTAGGGCATTACTGTCTCACTCCTGATGCGGCTGCGCACAGCAGGTGCCTTTTGAGCAGCACCGGACTCTTTGGTTTTAAAAGTATTTCGACCGTAGTGGATAATGCGCCGGCGGTCACGGTCAACCGTTGGGCGATTAGAGTGTGCGGTTTTTAGGGCCGAGCTTTTCTAACCCGTCCTTCCTCGGGGGAAGGCAGCATCGCTGCTTCCATAAATATGGAGATGCTGGTCGCCTGGGGGAAACGCCTTACTGCCTTCACACTCCTATCGCAGAGGACAGTACGACTTTACCTCCAGACCGCCTCGTAATACGATTACTCGCAGCACGGGGACTCGCTGTTCTTCGTCGGGCTGCTCCCCGTTGGCCTTCCTGGCATGGTTGAACCTTTAGGAACTGAGTTCCAGCCAGTATAGCCCGAAGGATCATTGCAGCACAGAAGCCCGACCACCACGACAAGGTGACAGCTTTTGGTCGGGCATCGGTTCTTTAGTAATACCTTTGTGGCCAGGACAACAGGTCACAAGATAACTTAACTTAAATGCTCTAGAACGCAATCACTGACGATTGTAGGAGAGGGCAGTGGTTACAAATCATCCCGACGTTGACGACGTTGAACTTTGAACGTAAGCTCGAAGCACTTGCTTGGGTTCAGACTGATGGAAATTCTTTTTGACCAAGATTAGGCAACGTGGTTATCTTGTCGGAACGGCTTATAATCGACGGATAAAGAATAAACTTTGCCAAAGGCGATATCCTCGGCCTATTGTTTTACGATGTTTGAATCGCCAATGTGTAAAGTGTCTGTGTAAAATGTAAAAATAAGGCTCCCTGAGGTACACCGCACTCAATTACACTCGTGGTTGACAGGTTGCAAATCTGTTTCCGTTCACTTAAATAATCGCGTAAAAACGACAGGATAGGCCCATGAATATCAGTTCATGTGATATCAACCCATGATATCACACCACTGAGAAGCGTTGGGCTCATGTTTCGCTGTTTTAGAGCTCGTCATTACTGTGTATCCTTGGTTGTCCGAAGATTTGAATTCCGGACCTCTGATATGTGAGACGAAACTGTTACTACTACTCCACCAGCGTGTGCTGAACACATTTTAGAGGCCTCCAGAGTGGGTTGCATGATCGCTAAACCTCAGTCTTCAGCCAATATAGCGAGATTGAAGTGCATAGAATAGTGCGACTTTGTGTATGTGAACTCTTTTATTGGGAATTTCAATTCGTCGTCCTCCATCCTTTGGAGATGTCTGACTCTAGCGATACGACTACAGTTAACAGATGGGAACAGAATGTTTTCTGGCACAGTGCTTTAAAACCAGTGAAAGCATTGTCAAGTCCATCTGTCCTAATTGCAGAGAAAATTTTCTGCTCGTCGTTTACATCACTGATGGATGCAGTACATTCACACGTCCTTGGTAAATAAACGTGTCTAAACTTCTAATCTCACTAGTTTTAGTAATTAATGCGTTTTACCTTGTATCTTCTCGCCCAAGAGAGCTTTTATCGCCTTCCACCATTTGAACGTGAGATTAAATCCTTACCAGAATCGTCCAGTCTGGATATATCGGCCTTAGTAAGAACAGAAAGACGCTCGGTTATTGCCCTTTCACTCACAGATGTATGCTTTCCCCCCATAATGACGGCAAACAGAAGCGATCTCGCCTAATAAGTGAGGCTTACACTACAAAACAGATCGCAGAAGAACTCGGGAGTTGTGCTCACTTGACGAATCCCAAGAATGGCAAAACTGATCACGGGCTGCCGAAGATCTTTCATCAGTCTTATGTTCCGTCAAGAATGTGTACTGTAGTATCTCGAATACCGTACCGGCTGAAATATGAGACGATATTTGTGCAGAGCGTTCAGTTGATGAATACCATAAACGATATTCAACTGAGATTCGGTTGAGTCTCCTATTAGAACCGAATCAGTGTGCTGATGCGTCTATTTCGAGAGCTGTAGGTATAAATGGATGGATTAGCGTCACCAAAGAGTAAATTCTGTATTCTCGAATGTAAGATGGAAGTAGTCCAAGTTATCGGACTTTATATTTACGTTTCGCGTACTACATTTCTCGGCACGAGTCGGTTGATGTTTTTTGAACGCACTCTATGGAGTACTGTGATCATGCAGTGATCAGCGGTCTGCAAGTGTACACAAGTGGCCTTTTTATGACTACGCATGCCCCATCTCGAGTAGGAGAGACAAATCCAGTTGTCTAGAAAAGGATCTATGAGAATGACCGTAGTCGCCACAGACTAAGGTGTCCACAAAAGATCAGTATTCAGAGAAAACGTCAATAAACTCCCCAAGGTCTGCGTGTGGACTGTCCAGGGATAGGTACACTTACCATAAGAATAGACCTGTAGTGCCTCAGGTATTTCGGTTTGCACTTAGTAATGAGGCAATCTGTTTCGAAAAACCGCATGTAAAGCTGGTTTTCCAATTTGGTCTCTAGCAAAGGTTCACGTAATTGAGCACGCCATCTCTAGTCTCGGTCGTCTCGCACGAGCAAAACTTCCTCAAAGTGTAGAAGGTCGTTCGGTATACAGCCGTTCAACCAGGATTCTTTACAGGTATTACTAAAACATTCCTTATTTTTTCCAATAAGAAGTTGAGGCTTTTTTCAGGGTAGATCTCGCATTCAGTGACAAAATGTACTTCTCTCATATTCTCCCTTCCGACGTGCTGTTTGCCCTCCGGTGCAATGCCTGCACCTTTTCTTTCCTTTGTGTTGCTTATCGGCTTGCCTGTAAATGGATACTTATGAGGCTTCGTACCCAAATGTCAGCTACTCCTTGGTGAAACAACATTGCTGTAGTCTTCAAGAAACCTTACTGTAGCTGCTATCAATAGAGCTTCTGAAACTGTGACACTTCATCTGAATACTTTTCAAAGATTCATTGAAACCCATCTAATGGTCAACGTCACTAGTGCATGTCCGCTTAATACATACTTGGAAGGTTGGCTCTCCCTTCCATGTTTCCTCAGTGCTAATTTATTCCGTTGTTTACTAATGTTTCCCAAACGTTGTGCATTGTGTGAGTCTGTGCCTCTCTAATGGATCAGCTGAGGATCTGCTTTCCCGCACCATACCTTTCATAGGATAGGCTAACATCCTCACATCGGGTTTGCACAAAACAACCGCTGATGGGCCTGCGAGGTTGGCTACCTTCATTCAAACATCAAAGTTGAACGATGGTTTCGTAAAGTAATTCCTAAGTGCCTATTTTTTGTACCATCATATCCAAAAGTGGGCGCATTCCCTAACCGAAGACTGACTCGACAGAATACACATTACCTGATGGAGCGTGACTTATTGTAAACCGGTGTGTTTTGAAAAGACTATTTATACGTCTTAAAATCATATCTCGATCCTGCCGTTCTAAAATCGCCCGTTTGGACATATCATCAAATTTATCAGCTTACTCGTTCCGTTGCGGCTGATACACCAGACTTCGAATATATCAAGTGCTCTACTGAACACAAACTTCAGTGAATTTAGTTGGGGTTATTTGTTAGTTATCACTTATCTGGCACTCCAATTTGGACGGTTGGATTTTCATTCAGAAAGGGAGTATACTAGACGAAACGTTTCGGATGAAAAGTTTCGTGAATAACAGTCGAATGGTTGTAATCACGAATAAAAGCTTCATACTTTTGCGATTTTGTGCCTGTGATTTAGTGGTAAGTGGTCACTCGAAAGCCAACATTTCGCTGCTACTTCCGGTGCTATTGCACGCCAGCCAGCACAACCACATAAATGCGCCTCAACTTGCTTGTCCATAAACAGTTCGTTCTTTGGTGGCACATACATCTGGAACAAAACGCGCTGTTGCAATTCATTCGGAATCACTATAGGGTGCCAATCATGAGACGGTTGTCAACTTTCATTTGGCTCCTTTTTCGCATTCCTAACCGTTTCCCACGTATCTTGTCCCGTCCAGAACGAAATTTCCGTCGTTTTTCGCGCAGTCATCTGTTCCGCAACTGTTGCTTTCGTCATTGTGTCTGAATATGCTGATTTTATCTCAGCAGGTGTAACTACACTTTTTCATCCGTCTGTGTACCAGTTAAACATGAAAGCGAGTCAGTATGACCTAAGTTGTCTCAGTGTGTGTGTAATTTAAAGCTGTAACATGGTTACCCACCTTTGAGCGGGTTAGCTATGTACACAGAATTGCCCTGAGGTTGCTGGAAGTTGTTTGTGGTCACTCTGTAAGACGAATTTCCGGTGAATGAAGGACAGCAAGTTCGAACGCTTTTCCCCAGTTTTTCCGACTGAAGGATGGAGCGTTTTTTTAATCCATCCATTAACCTTTGATTCAAGAGACCGAGCATCGAGATAGTGGTTGTTGAAGTTTTCTTATCCTTGTACAGGGCCAATGATTCGATGGTCTGGCCTACTTAGTTACACGAGATTGCTTCCGCCCGTGCGCGTGGAGTGGTGAGACCTGAACCCTAATGCTTTCTTTCACGCCCAGCAGATACCTTTGAACCGCGTCGCGCACATGCTAGGATTTTTTCACTTCTAGGCCATACTAAATAATTCGTTAATGACCTTGGTCAACCTTTGGATGATTGGAGTGCGTGGTTTTTGGAGTCGACTTTGATTAACCCGTACTTCCTCGGAGGAAGGCAGCATTCACCTCCCACGAATATGGAGATTCCGGTCGCCTGGACAGAGCTCTCTGTATCCTTCCCACTCCCACTGGATACTACTACAGGATACTACTTTATCCCCAAGTCCCAAATACGACGACTGCTCGCTGCACATTGTCTGGCGTAACTGAATTGCAACCGGTTGGGCCGTTCTCCGTTGATCTTTCTAGCATGAAGAACGAAATTTCAGCGGGTATAGTCCGCCGGATCATAACAACATCACTCTCGATCACTACCTCAAGGTGGAAGATCCTAATCGGGCTTCATGTCCGTAAGTGCACCACCGCTGTGGTGGTCCACTGTTGTCCAGTGCACAACATCGGCGTTGTGCTGTTGGTCACAACTATCCATGTAGGTAAACACTTTTTTGGCTCTCGTGAGTAGCGTAATGATAGAAACTGGTATATGTTTTGTTTTCCTGTCCTTCTGTGGCAACTGGAGACAGCTGTGTCTTCGTTTGATTTTGTCACATAAGGTTGATGTCGATAAAAATCCATGGACGATATATGACTGAGTTGGCTTACGCTCCTACCCTCGAATAGAGAACACTTCCAACAAGAAAGCTATTCCCGCCACTCCCGACCATGTGGTCTCTTAGACGGGACAACTGCGTTCTCATTTAGTGTTTACAGTCTGCCCTTTCAATAGCCATCGTCATGGTGAACTAAGTTCTGATACTCCAGCCCAGTGGCCTCCTCATAGGTTCCGCTTACCAATGTCACAGGAATGAGTGCTGCATACTTACTCTCCACTCACACTGGTAGGTCATTTTTTATTTTTTGGCCGTCACCCAGTGGGCTCTGGAAGACCATTCATTTTGATGGTCTGTCGAGCATTCATGTTTTATGGTGTCAACTGTCTCGTCCATCAGCCAAAGGCAACTAGCTCGCACAGTATCCCACTCACAAATGGGGTGAGGTTACCCACTGTCTGTCCGTCTGTCTATCTGACGACGTAGTCGTTAGTTCAGCTTAAAAGTCAGTTAGAGATTCGATATGTTACATAATTTAGAACTTTTTTCATCTGTTTGGTCATGCTCCCTGACTCACCACGTGTGCTTGTAGCATCTGGCTTGGTCCTGATGTAATGCACTGTTTCACAAGCACGCCGTCGTCAGTCAGTTCAGTCTTTCATGGCGCATCACATGTGTCAGCATTATTTCACCGACTGATACCTAGTGACATTACAACAGTTATCTGACGCCTCACGGTCCACCTACGTTGATCTATCGCTAAAGCGCCTGCCCCAAGAATCACATTTATGACGGTATCTAGGATTCCAGTGGTCAGTCAATATCTCCGAACGTCTCGAAAAAGTTCCCAACCATGCTAAAATTTCGATGAAATAAAAGAGCGATTATGCACCGAGTACGGTCCGCTGTCTTCTCAGTAACCTGTGATTTTTAAACCATGTGGCACAACTTAATGTCATGGTCTAATGTCTCCATACTGAAGGTGTAGATTTAAAAGTGTTACCTCGAGCTCTGATTAATGATTTTAAGCTTTGGCGGATGCATATTTTGCATTTTATCTCGTTATTTTACCCACACTCACCTTAAAGGATGTGGACGGACGAAACGTGCATGCTGGCCAATTCATACATAGAGCCCTTTCTTTTCAGTTCTTGGTACTCAGTGACGACGGTAAGATCGCATTGACCTTCAACGTTGCTTCCAGGCTGTTTCCATTTTCCTCGTTAATTCTTGCTTCTCTTGGTTCGCAACCCGGTAGATTTACAATTTCTCTCTGTTCACCGTGGAGTTGAACGAGATGGAACCTGGTGTCGCACCAACTGACTCTCGTCTTCGACCAGATCAGCGCCTAATGGAAGACGGGGCGTGGGACCAAGCAAATGAGGAGAAACGGCGAATTGAGCAGAAGCAAAGAGCAAAGCGTCATAGATGGGAGGAGGAACAGGCGTCTTGTAAGTTGTTTTTTTACGGCTGTGCACAATCTTCAACGTTTAACTTTTTTTCATTTTTCTCTTGTTTTTGCGCAGCAGCAAAGGGGGACCATTGAGGTTAATTGTGTGGCGTGGATTCCGTGTACTTTCGCTCCATTTTTTGGCTTTGAGTTGTTATGCATTTTAATATATCACCTTATTCGTTGACTGGAACACTGTCATACTGTGATGGAGTTACTAAGGTTTCTTGGGGGGAAAACCAAGCGGAAAAGAGAGTATGGAATACAGCGCACGTGATGTTAGTGGTAGGAGCAAGATATAGTGGACGCAGTTCAAGCCTACCGTCGTCATCCGGAGCTCTGTATTAGACTTTCTACCTTCTCCCTTCATAAAACTGAGTGCTTGCTTACATCGGCATTCGATTAAGTACGTATGAGTCCATGGCAGGATTTGAAGTATGTATGTCTGATTGAATTCAAATCATAACTTGCGCCCACTATTTTCTGAATTTGGTCCACCGTCTTTCCATCTGTTCCAGCCTCCGAACCCCTGGATCCCCTGTTCACTCCTTGCTGGTTCTCACTCGTCACCGACAACGTAACTGGAGAGCAGTCGTACGTTTACACCGGAAAATACTGGGAGGCCAAGTCTCGACAAGACTGGTCGTGCTGTCCTGACATATACTGACCGTTGTCTTTCCTTTTTACTGCTACTCATTGCCTTGAATTGACTTCGTTTTACTCTCAGTTTCTCATGCGTCTATCATTGTGTTTTAGCACTTTCAATTCGACTGACTTTCTGGATACATGCATCATCCTTGCGTGTACACTCTCAAGAAAGCATTCATTGAACGTGCCTTTTCAGTTCGTTGCTGCTCAGAAATCGCTTCATTAACTTACGACCTTGTGAATACTATGGAAAATGAGTTGTAGTTTCTTAGTTTCAGAAAAATATCATTTTATTCGCGTATCCAAAAGCGTCTTTATCTAGCACAGGAATTTTTTGTTCCCATAACAGGATACCTCGACCCTCTTGTCCTGCGCCCCCTAGTCCCAGCTCATTTGTCATTCTTCTGTGATTTGTTCTCCTGTGCATCCGCTTGTTGTGAATTCTGTGCTTATGTACCCCATAACCTATTTTTGTACATCCCCTACAAAAGCCGTCGCTCTATTTGTTTCCGTTTCGCTTTTACTCTCCGTGTCTATCACGCCGACTTCAGTCATAATGGATAACAACTGTTATCTGTCGCCTGAGATGACGAATCGCTTATTCACTTGTAAATTCTTTGCGAACGCTTCATGTGTTGTCAGCCTCCGTGGGATACCAGTGTCAAACTAGGTTCGCAAATACATATCAGTTTTGAGTTGCCAGTCTTCCACTGCTCGAGCCGGATGCCCGAATCTGGAAGGCCCTGGTGATTAGTATCCACTAGGTGAAGGTTCTAGCAAAAGAAAAAACGTACTGATCCAATAACCGGTTTATTGCATTGGCAAACAGTTTGTAAAGTGCGAAATTTGACGAGATAGCGCAAGCGAGTGATCACGGACGTTTAGATAATGTGGTGAATCGATCTGGTTATGGACTCAGGAAAACTCCACTACTCCCAAAGTGACAAGCTAAGTAATCGTATCAGTCTTAATTCCATCCCTCACTTCGTTAGTTAAAACCAGCTGGAGACGGTTTTAACGGTCTTCCGAAGCGTGCAGCTTGCCATGGTGATGGTGATGACTCCAGAGCAGAGCCATTCAGATCAGCAGGACAGAGTTCGTTTGTCCACCTTAGTTGCATTTAACGGCGTAGGTTACAGGGAGTTTTTCAAAGGGTCACCGTACAACCCTTCTGTCTGCTTTTCCTGGCTTGTGATGGCTGATGACAGCCGACTGCCGTGTACTCGTGGTGTACAAGTCGCATTTCTCGTTCGATTCTGTGTTTGGCTAATACCCTGGAACGACAGCTCACATGTGAAAGATTGAGCCCGCAGTCAGCGTCCGAACGTTAATTGTGCTAGATCCTGTTTGGTTGTATCACTGATATACAAGTGGGGTCTTTTCCAATCGGACTTACGCTAACTTGGCTGCTTCTTTTAAACCGTTTGCACTACAGTTTCGGCCACGCCGTTTTGTTCAGAGTAGTAAAGGACCGGGTACTATTTATCGGCGTAGATTTTAGAAAAGCGGGAAGTTCCGCAAAGTACGAACCACTCTATCCGAAACCTACAGTTCGAGCAAACCAAACGTAGCGTAATTAGAACTCATCTCTGCTGCCGTTTGAACAAAGTCACTTTCCGTCTACTCCTGATCAAGAAACACTTTGTCCCACAATTCCGTGGAAATCGGCACGTATGCGCTGGTCAGTCCCAAGGTTACATAGAAAAACCGTTCTTTGATAGTTGAAAAACAATCTAGTTCACGCAACAATGTCTTTATCCAGTTGGTCATAACATCATTTTGGCCATCTTGGTCATTAATGTCATTTTGCTTGCTTCATGGATCCCGTTTGGGATTGCCGTTCTATACAGGTTTGCTGTAGTTATACGGGTCCCGAAGTTTCCTGTAGCTTTCCAGCACTACGAGAGGTTCGATAATACACCTTCTGATTGACGTAATTGGACGTAACGCTTGACTGGTGCTTACACTACATTCCTGTTCATTTCGTGTAGAATGCACGTTGTCGGGGAATGATCAACACGTAGTGAGCTGATGAGCCAGTACACCGTGAAACCAGCCGTTAATTGCTCCACTGGTTTCGCGAATGCTTCATTCTCCCCTAGCATGTATGCCACTAAATCTAGTGAACAATGGGGCGTTCTGGGTGAACTACTTTCTTTTCGAGTAGTGAAATTAGTTGCTTGATTCCACGAAGTGGATGAAACACTGACCAGAAGATGGGATTATTTGCCCGGTCGGGCAGAGTCGTGTTCAGGTCTGTCCAGCAATTTGTGCAGCACTGCTACAATCATTCCCTTCGGCGAAGCACCGCCTGCGAGTGCAAGTGGTTTATACGAACACAATGAGCACTACACCATGCTGCTGTCTCCTCAGAATCACCTCAAATAAGAGCTGTAGCGACAAGCAACTTTTCACCCCGTTATTCTGACATGACTTCCTTATGATTAACCTATATCTAGAAACAGGTTGGACTGAAACTTTTTGTAGTCTGCATCCTACGGGCTCACAAATCCCTTTTCCGGTAAACAGCTGGACAGTTTACCTCAACAGATTAAAAGTAAATAGCCACAGTAAAGTAGTTTGTCGTTTGCTAACAGCCCACAAACTTTTACGACCGAAAGACGGCCAACATGGGTGCAAGGTACAACGGGGTATAGCCAGTCAACTGCGACCAATGCATTATTGGACACAGGTGATGACAATTATCTACGTGAGTAAAGGAGACCAATGCTGCTATCAGAAAACACGACCCATTATCTCTGGTTATCACACACGAAGGTCAATAGGAGCCAAATTCACTTCATGGAATTTGAAGGCCGCAGTACATGGAAATACAGGGCAACCACAGTTCTCGTGAGCATGACACTTTTCATACACTCAGTAACCTGGCATATGCAAATCAACCTATTGCAAGTAAAAGATTATCATCTAAATCGGACAGCCCAAAAGGAACCAATGGTCTGACGTACGAGTCAGCCGGCAAACACGGCAACTGGAGAGGTGACAGGATGATAGACATCCGGTGCAAGGTACAGAGCATAGGTTCGCCTGGAAGTTAATCCATCAGAGAATTGACTAACGTGGCAAACAATAGGATTGGTCATCCGAACGACCAGCTCCAATGACCAACACGACGTATGTAAACACGAACACATGTACTCAAACCATTCTCCCAGATGAACCGCTAAACAGTGGTGCAACGCCAAGTTACTGCGCTCTGATGATATCACCTCGCATAAACGTTTGCAAATAACAGAACATAGGTCAGCCAGTTGACCGTTTGGTGCATGATATTGACCTCATTTTATTTCCACGATAAAGTCGTACGAGCCTAGCTTTGTCACCGCAAAACAAGCCAAACCCCGCGATCGGTAACTATTCGGCAGCTAGCTGATTATATATATATATATATATATATCATACCACACATCAGTAGCCACCCACTTGGACACTCTCTGAGCATCTGGCATAGAGTTAAATTCATAGGCTGTGGTGCAAACCTCTACTTGCGTTAGCAAGGCTGATTTGATATTTTAGAGCCTCTGCAATGTGGTAAGTGTGCGACCAGATACAAAATTGTGAGTCACCGACTGCACAATGGGCAGATACCCGATTTCAATAAGCTATCTAGCAAGCACATAGTAAGGATAGGCGTTTGCCGCTCATGTTCGGTCTATATTAACCGGAGCGGGCTTTCAGCGTTGAGGGTAATCAATCATGAGAGGGTTATTGTAAAGTCTGTTAAGATGAAAGAAAGAGGACTCCTGCATGCGCTTGAACACTGGTAGTGAATCTGGTAGCTGCTCGTGTAAAATGAATGCACAAACTGGACGAAATTAACATCGTAAGACTCGCAGTCAAACGCTGTTGAGC
Source organism: Clonorchis sinensis (assembly GCA_003604175.2). Classification (NCBI taxonomy): domain Eukaryota; kingdom Metazoa; phylum Platyhelminthes; class Trematoda; order Opisthorchiida; family Opisthorchiidae; genus Clonorchis; species Clonorchis sinensis. The sequence continues at coordinate 195,587,872 of CM030369.1, read as the reverse complement.
AGAGGAATGCAACCTTAGGGCTAGGAGTGCACACGGAGCCGTTAAAAATGACGAATTTACTTTTACCGCATGTAGTTATTTTTGCAGTAAGCATCTGACCCTGGTAAACCAGCGGCCAAAACACAGGACTCCATTAGAGGAACGTTTGTCATGCCTGCCCTAACTCATTGAGTTCATCAGACAGCTGCCAGAAAAAGCGCGCTTATTCAAAAAATATCGTGCGAGTGTACTATGGGGGCCGCTCACTAGAAGCACACCCAAATTATTTTCGGCGGAACTATAGGGTTTTCGAGGTTGTGACTTTTACGGGGAGTTGGTCTAATCCATTTACACTTGCAGGTAATATGTTGCTCATAGCATTTTGTTTAAGTCAGCGAAATTTCAAGGTCACGGACTATCACCGATTCACATTTTGCTATGGTTTACGAGAGATAAAACACGAAATCGCACTTTGCCATATTTTGTCGTTCTGTAAGAATAAAATGACATCTACAGAATGCAAATTCCACCCAGTAAAATCGGTCGTCAACGTTTGTTTGCTTTATACTCGCGAGATTTAACGAACGATATAATTCTGTTCAGTGAACTTCATCACGACACTTTCTTACGGAGCTCAGCCTCGATTTAGTGTAACATTGTCAAAAAACAGCATGAATTGTGCAATGGAGATGCGAAGGCCATATCTGTGGACGATTGCGTATCCCAGCTATGCATAACTAGCTCGTGGACAATACAGCGTCAGGAGGTAACCTTCGATAAATTACCAACACAATGGTATCATTTCCTCTAGGAATTTTACGCACCATAGGTGGAATACGTCATAAAGCGGTCATCATGATAACGGTAACCGTTGTCACTCACCTCGACTACTTATCGTCACTGTAGCAATGTGTCAATGTGCGGCCCTGATTACGAGGCCTGACCTATACACGATAACCTAACCCAACGGCTAATGACGACCCGTCATACTCATAACTGTATTCAATATCGCCTACCTTCGCTACGTATGGTAACTGCTAGGCCCGTGTCCATGTGTGACGCCGATTATGAGGCCTCACCTATACACGGCAACCTAATTCAATGGCCAATGGTGGTCATCCATGATCACAACTGTACGCGTTTTCAATCATGTCGAATACTTGTTGTAACTGCCAGGCCTACTTCTATGTGCGACGCTGATTACAAGGCTTCATCTATGTACAATAACCTAATCCAATGGCTAACGCCTGTCTCTCGCGCACGCCTGTACGCGATGGCGCTTATCTCTGCTACCTATAGTAAACACCAGGCCAGAATCCATGTGGGCCGGTGAAAATAAGGCCTCAACTATGCGTGATATCCTAGTCTAACGCCCAACGTGGGTCTGTCATACTCATAACTGCAGTCGATATCGCCTACCTTAGCTACTCATCGTAATTGCCAGGCCTGTGTCTATGTGCAGCGCCGAATATGAGGCCATCATCTAGGATCAGCAGCCTAACCCGATGGCCAACCACGGCCCGTCATGATTATAACTGTAATCGACGTCGCCTACTGTGGCTAGTTATAGTAACCGAAGGGCCCATGCTCGTAACTGACCAATGCCCCAACTATATATAATATACTAATCCAACAACCAACGGCGGCCCTCCATATCCATACATGACATCCTCTGCCAATCCCATGCCTAAAAATGTCCAACTACCTTTAACAAATCAAGTTTCTACTTATTGGTTGCATCGGTACAAACGTAATTCTGGTGAACCCGGTTCTCAGTTTCAGGAATCCGCTTTTACTCGACAGGAGTTCTGAAAGGAAAAATGTATAATCAATTACGACTCGCACACATTCCGTACACATCCTTTAAAACATATAATCAAACAAAGTTGTAGTGGCCAACTCACCAAGTGCTTACTAAATCCCTCTCTCCACAATTCCAAATGGGTGTCCACGCTGAAGCTGCAGCTTACTGTTATAAGGGCAAACCCACCACTTGCTCAATTTTCCCGTGTGTACATCGATTATCCAATAGCGGTATTCAGCAACCATATGCACTATTGAGCGCAACGAAGTTAAAGCTAAAGAGGGGTGCATATGCGTCAGCCTTAGACCAGGTGGCATAGACTCAAGCCCTGGGATACAAGGGACACGTGCGTCATGGTGCAGGAATAACGAAGACCTATTGAGTGGGCGGATACTTGGTGTCAAGTCTGCTCAATACCCTGTTTGGACGCCATGTTTGCTGTTATCCACCCCACCTGGTCGGTGATTTACATCCCCAAAGATCCCCAAACGGACCAGAAAAATACCTGAGATCTTACACTGGCTTCGTCCTGCCTCTGCAAATTCCCCTGGCCAACTCGAAAACCCCGCTGCTCACAGAATTGCACATCCCAACCCAATCATCCCAAACATGACTCCCGCTACGGGGCTGTCTAGAAACCGAAGTATTTCAAGTATTTTAAAACTGGGGTCCAGAAGGCGTTATTTAGTCAGGAATTGTGATCACTTTCGGCTGCTTGTTATTTCAGGAGGCAGTCTAACTCACATCATGGTGGCTTCCAGAAGTCTTTCTGAGACTTCCCACTTTGTGTGCCGGATGTAGACACGGTTGGCTTATTGCCTTGTCTGGATGACAGAAATGAACCACCGTGCGCCCTCAGTGGACACAAGAATATCCTTATTTCATGCCGGTCCCAATTTGTGACGATTCCTTGGCGAATCGTAACTAAAATAACAACCCTAAACGACTCACCCAAGATGTTCATGTACGGGGCTGTCCACGGACCCAAGTACGGCGTTGCGATGACGGTACCGCGACTATCATACCCAGTCTGATGATTTGCCCGCAGTTTACCATATCCACAATATTTACCGGATGAGGGTGTTACATGCACCCACAAGATGGCCTCAATCCGTTTAATTTGTGCCAGGACTTGAAAGCACTGGCCACCTTATTGTGCTTTATGCTTGTTCTCCCCATAAAAACACTAATTCTTCCAAAATCACTATCGACGGTTCGGTGTAGCCGTGCGTCTGATATAGCATGTACTGACCATCATAAAAAAAAACAAAAACTTACTAGCTGTGACGAATTCCTTGGTTTGGTTTTGCAGGATACCTGCCACAATGATAGGGGACTCTTCATACACAGGTCGTTAAAAACTGCTCAATTTTGAGATTGCAGCGACACAGAGGGCGAAATTATTGTCTTTGTCGTTTCAAGATTATTTCCAAACGCAGAGCAAAATAAAACTTGTGAAGAAACCGGCTCTTCCGCAAATTTCCCACCGTCATCAGAGGTACATCACGCGGAGCCGTTGGCAGCCGTTAAAATGTAAATCCCCCGCCCATGGTGGACCTCGAGTACGTTTAAACAACTTCCAACAAAACTGCGCCCGCATGGGAAGATCTCAAGGGACCGAATAAATGCCATCAAATTCTGAAACTTTATGTTAAAGTTTTCCTCCTCCGAACTATGTTTTCAGAGAAATTTTGGGTGTGCATCTAAGGCTCGGCAGCAGGGAGACGAGCAACTGAGTTCGGAGTAGCAGCCCAACCTTCTGAGCCCCATCTAGAAATCCCGGGATCTCGGCGGTGCTGGGAAATTACTCCACCAGACTTTTTCCGCCAGAGGTATGGTTGCCTCAGTGGGCAATGAAATTTGGTGAGCTGCAAAAATATGAACGTAGATTAGAATGGTTTTGGTTTGAGCACGTACGCAACAAAATGCAAAATTTTCGCACATAATTTTTATTCCACTTGCAGCTAAGAGCATTGTGCCTCTAATGGGCCCCACCATGGTCGGACACTTCAGTGACAACCTAACCACCCGCCAGAATCAAAAAAATTTGAGCCTTGCTTCTGGGTGACTCACCTTGACCCAGAAGCAAATTTTGCCCCGCCTTGGATTTGCCGGCGGAGATTTTCGTTATCCAGCTGCGTAAAGACCAGATCCAGATAAACTATAGACTATTTTATTTTATCTCAAAGTTGACTACTTCAAAAGCCAGGTGATTCCCACTCGTCTGTGACATGTCAGCCGGCTTCGCCTTTAAACTAGTCGTACCTCATGCCCACTGTCCTCGTTTTTTTAGCTTCCCACATCCGCGGTGACTCTTCGCAAAATAAACATGCCTCTTTGATTGTAACTTCCGCTCTCTTGCGTACTTGCCTGCCGCGCGCAGGTCGTAACGACCCGATCGGGCCTCAATCAGTTTGCCCCCTACAGGTTGGGAAATCATCTCATTGTCATTATTATTATGATAAATTCCTGGTAATTGTGTTCCATTTCTCATGGCGGTTTAGGCGTGACCAAGTATATTGCCCACTGTTTATGACTGCCCTCTTTTCCGCGCAATCCCCAGTACCCGCCACCGCCAATCCTATCCAGTCGTGCTTTATTCTGACTGTAATCGCGTGAGCATGCCTGACGTTATTCTACCCACTAGTTAGGAATAAACATTATTATTATTATCTTTTGGGCGTTGGGTGGGTTAGGCTTACGATGGTGATAGAACTGGTTTTCCGTGAGCAGCACTGTACCTAACAGGATAAATATTGGCTAGGGCTCATTAACCATAGGCGCGTGTTTGGATTACTTCCCGCGGATATTGTGGGTTGATGGATGGCCCCATGGTTACATTCTGCGTCGAAGTCATCTGAGCTGTCTTTACACGAATCCGCAACCGGGGATCATCAGCGGGATATGCTGTAGGGTTTGAAAATGTCCCCAACCAACCATCCTTTCATCCTTTAGTTTAGCTATTTGCAACTGCGGTTCACCGCATAAAAAACAGATAGCGGGATCGGACTGGCTGATTCATTCACCTCGAAGCACGAATGTCATTTGCCCGTTTCAAAGTAATCGAGTGAGAATAATAGCATTCCAGAATACTTTCTGACAGATCCAACTGTACGTAATTGATGGAGGAAACATGCAGTACCAGACTGAAAGTTCTCGGGTTATCCGTAGTTACAAAACATAAAAACTCCCGCATTTGGCCTTGGCACACAGGATGGAATCAGACAATGATGTTAACCAAAACGGATAAGGCTAGCAATCAGCATTCTGTCCAAGTGGCTGCACTAAATTTGAGTGAGAGAACGCTGGAATCAGGCCTGAATTTTCATACGCTCTCCACGGTAGATTTCCATGTAACCTAGCCTAGACTTACTCAGAAGATGTGAGGGAATTCTCAGCCCCAATTCAAGAGGACTATGTCCGCAAGTGAAGCAGAGTCCAGTTTATTTTTGGCCAACGAAAACCATACTTTTGTACCGTTGAGGAAGTAGAAAAACATTTTCACCGTAAGAGAGGAGGAATTCTATTTCAATTATAAAAGCACAACAAACAAGCACTTTGTCGTGGAATAACGAAAGGGATAAACATGAGGAGATGATGTTGCCCCAAATGTAGTCGCATTTCAAGAGCAAATGCCACTGTGTACGAAACCATTTCTCATTGACTGCACTGGACAATTTGACTGTTAGAATTTTGTGATCCGTCGAAGACACCATGCTGGTCTTTGGGGCATCGACGTGGTGCGGCGTGTCATTGCACCCTTTCAGTGGTGATGGAAAGTGTGCATCCAACATGCATGGCTCGTCCGAAGAACCAAAGTGCAAGTAGAAGCTCCGTCAGTGACAATCAGAGCCAAAAGTAATTGCAGAAACGACTCAAGATCGGTTAACTAAAACCAAGAGGGCCGATCCAAAAACGAAACGGTTGAGTTTTGAACAAAGCAGGTCAAAGTTGAGCATCCACATCACAGTCCCAGATGCACAAGCTCGACCTAGAGCCCCAAATATATATTTTTAAATAAACAAGAATGATAAAATCCTAACGGGATTCATCGGCTATAAAATGCCGCTCGACAACGGAGTTGCTAATTTCAGCAGGGACCATAGGTGCCCCACTCCGCCTCAGTTACCGGTAGGTTCACAGACAGTCGGCTGTAGAAAAACCTATTCACCGTATGATTGTTTTCAGCATGATCGAAGTTAAGTGCCGAGGGCTTCCACACCCCTTCGGAAAAAGCCGGGCTTGACAATCGGGAGGCACGTTCGGTTTCGGGGATTGCCCGATGCATCTGTAGTACACCAAGTCGTAGCGAAAAGCAGCAAGGGTGCCTTTCTGCATACTACACACACAGACATGCAGCTGTCTTTCATGTATTCATTTAACGTGTCCTGAAATGTTGTGAAGGATGGGAACTTGGTAGCCACCAACTTCCCAGAAAACTCTGGAATCAAACTCACAATTTCCTGTCGAACACTCTAAGCAAACTCAACTAAATATCCGTTAATTTTTCGGTTTTCGTGTTTGAGAACATTACGGACAATTGATTCATTTAGGCTGCACGTTTCTGTTATATTTTTCTCATAACTTGTAGCTTAGTCGGGCGAACTTGCAAGGTCACCGGCCACCATGTTCGCCCATGTGATCAGCAGTTTCCAAGAGGAACAGCAACACCAAATCGTAGCATACCTTGACTGCGCGGGTGTTTTTTAAACGGAAAATACCAGTTACTTTTTAAATAAAAATTCCACCAGGGCGGACAACTAAATAATGTTTGCATCCGTTATAACTTTGTGAAGCAGCACATTAAGTGCGCCTGTCAAACGAATATGGACGAAACGCAATTGTTTATAAATCCCGCTGACTTAAACTTGCTCTGGGTGTAGCACAGGCTGATCGGTCAGATTTATCACCGTGTTGATGCACAACTAAGTAAAAATGCTATTTCGTGGGTGACCTCACGAAGACACACTAAATGCTCGTGGTGTTACACTTCTGAGGCAATTCGCCTTGGAAAGCCTCTAAGCTTTCCCTCAGAGTGTAGTGCGCCGTAATGTGGTGATTTCATTCTCCAGACGTGCAACGTGGCCAGGTTTTTCCTGCACTTTGTTTCTGTATACTTTCAGCTGGTAATTCCTCTAGACTTACTAAACTTTCGGGACTGGTTAGAAACAGTTTCTGCGCGGCCGGTAATGTAAAAGGTCATCCATATCCCCAGTCGGTATGCTACTGGTTAGCGTAGGCTCTTATAGGCAACTTGTCTACCTCTGCAGCTCCCTTGCCCACTTCCTGAATGAGTGTTACTGGACAGTTCTAGAAACAGTCTGTGATGGCTTTCCACCACATTTTCGCCCTATCACACCTAGATATATGATAATCCCATTTCCCCAGATGTCTCCAAATTAACCGCTTTGTAACACGATGTACCTACGAGGGCACGTATGCCTCCAACTCACTTTCGAGAACGGTCTATTCAGACGTCTGTTTTTCCTACCCAGGTTCGTGGATGATTGCATAACTAACTGTGAAATTAGTATGGCGAAGTTTGGCTAAGGAGGGATCCCGATATTCACGTATGGCCAGGCTGACGTGCAGCTATCACACCGTCATTCCTTACCATCTCCACCGGAACCTCAGACGTCACGCTGAGACACAACAACCAGTGAAAATATGTATCGCGCGTCACTGATGGGCCTTGAGGACGCTTAAACAACGTCCAACAAAACTGCGGCCGCATGGAGATATTAAAAGTGTTCAACTAAATACCACCAAATGCTAAAACCTTAGGCCAAAGTTTCCTTGTTTCGAACCGTGGCTTCGGAGAATTTTGGGCTGCACGTCTGCGGATCGGCTTTAGGACACGATAGAGAGACCAATGGTAGAGCGCACCGCTTTATTCCGCAGCATTTTTTCTCGTTTCGGCGGACTAGTACGTGGAGTTTCCCTCCTTCGACGGTTGTCCACGCTGCATAAAGCGTCCAAACCTAACCTCTTTGACTTGCTGATTTATATGGGCCTTCGAGCTTGTAGGCATTCTGTTTGATGCCGCAACCTCAAATGACGAGGCTAAAATCTTTTTTGCTCATCCTTCAAGTGGACTGAAGTCGGCAACAAGAAGGAACTTATCCCATGGAGCTCAGGGAGTCTCCTTGATCCCTTTCGCCAGTCAATATACCGTGGAAACCAGTTTCTGGGCTTTTTGGAGGCATTTTACTGGGAATGCACGAGGTTAACCTTCTGCTTCCATCACCGGCCGCCTGATACTAATTCTTGATGGAAACAGGTGCGATATGGCTGACAACGTATTTGTCGGCTGCTCCGGACTTCTGGCTGAATAATGGATCTACCTTGTTCGTTTATTATAAACATCTTTTTCTCATTTATGATAGTTGGTACGCGGAATAACCTTCCTCCGACGGTTGTCCACGCTGCACCTAGCATCTAAGTCACATCCCTTTTACGTGCTTTTTTATATGGGTCCACTAGCTGGCAAGATTGTTGTCCAGCTCTCATAACTTAGAGAGTGTTGCTACCATATTTTTTCCCTTGAGCCTTTCAGGGGAATAGGAGACACTGGGAGAAAAGAAAATTTGATTCCGAAGGCTTGGGCGAAAGCCTCAATCTTGTATATCAATTCGGGGATCCGTGAATAATGGCTTATCCATCTGACATACCTATTGGACGAATCAGCTTCATGCAGTCTGGCCGCACAGTTGTGTCGATCGCTAACTGCACCAGGGAACATGGCGACAGTCTTGGGTGCTTCACGTGCTTTTGCCTTTTCCAGGTCGCGGTCGTCGTTATGTTTCCGGATGCTTTCGAGTTCTGGTAATAACCCCCTATGATTGTGTCATTACTTTTCATAGGGAAAGTAGACCTCGTTGTGATTGGCTCTGGTCCGGGTGGTTACGTCGCAGCCATTAAAGCTGCCCAATTGGGAATGAAAGTAAACAGTGTTCAGCAATCTTATCTTTCGTTGACAGACCGTTTGTGTGGAAAAGAACGAAACACTGGGTGGCACCTGCCTCAACGTTGGATGCATTCCGAGCAAGTCGCTTTTGCACAATTCACATCTGTACCACCTGGCACACTCGGATGAAATGGCCAAACGTGGGATCGATGTGAACACAGTACAACTCAACCTGCCCGCAATGTTAAAAGCTAAAGAAAAGGCGGTATCCAGTCTTACCGGAGGCATTGCGTACCTTTTCAAACAGAACAAGGTGCGTAAATCACTACGAAATAAGAGACTCGCAGGTTTTGGTCCGTTATCGTGTCTACCCACCTCCATTTGTGTACGCCATGGGCCTTGCTACCTGAGGTGGCTGTTTAGTGTAAACCACTTGACTGTGAATAAGTGGATGTATATTAAGGACACGTGTATATGCATGGACTTGGACACACGGAAAAATGGTATTAGATGAGTGTGAAGTGCAGTGGATACACACTCAGGACAAACGATATGTTAGGTGATAGTAGCCGCCTGGACATACCCAGATAAATCTGTTTAGGGCGAAACATCCCAAACATGGGTTTGTGGTGCAATCTATTCCTGAACCAACTGAGTCAACCGAGACAGGGAGCTCTGGAGAAAAAAAGTGTTTAGAGGGCGATGCAACAGGTGACCAACTGTAGGACCGCATTGGAATGAAGTTGAATCACAATGCTTGCCTTGTCAGAGGTTCATTGTGTTGAACGAAACGGAGAACAACAAGATATCTGAGCGCCTGGTTAGGTAAGACAACGCAGTGTTTTGGAACAACAAGGGTTTGGACAAGCACCATAATGCGAAGGCAATTACATGAGGAAAAGGTAGTACGGGTGTGCTAACTTCCGCGATGACACTGGAAACACGTCGATCGTCTTCTTGGAAATTGTCTGTATAATGAATCACAGTTTAGTGTCCAATAAACGCGGGACATAAGAGCAGGTGGACGATTTGGTGGGAGGGCTTTGGCAGATGTGGTGAGTAGTGGAAATCGTTGTCGTTCAGCTGTAGCACTCTTTCGGTGTCCAACTGCCATGCCACCCCAAGGAAGCACGACTGCTGGGATACTGCCAGGTTGCCCAAGCCTGGAGGCAGATGTCGAGTTCGAACCATAGACCTTCCGGCCAGTAAATTCGTGCTCTAACCACTGAGCGACCTCGCCGCTGGTGAGTATTGGGGCCAGTGAGCAGTACTTAGGGAACTTCACTCAGTCTGAATCCCACATGCTCTCCACATACTCTGTTGAAGTGCGGCCGAGGATAACTGAACTCGGCACTCTTCAAAGAAGGTAGTGAGGTCCTGGTGAACCGTCTGACCATACTACGGAAGATCTGCATCATCATCAAAACAACATCAATGTTGACACTGATGCTTCACTGCCGTACAACCATATGGTTCGTCTAATTATATATGTATATATACATATATAATTAGACGAACCATATGGTTGTACGGCAGTGAAGCATCAGTGTCAACATTGATGTTGTTTTGATGATGATGCAGATCTTCCGTAGTATGGTCAGACGGTTCACCAGGACCTCACTACCTTCTTTGAAGAGTGCCGAGTTCAGTTATCCTCGGCCGCACTTCAACAGAGTATGTGGAGAGCATGTGGGATTCAGACTGAGTGAAGTTCCCTAAGTACTGCTCACTGGCCCCAATACTCACCAGCGGCGAGGTCGCTCAGTGGTTAGAGCACGAATTTACTGGCCGGAAGGTCTATGGTTCGAACTCGACATCTGCCTCCAGGCTTGGGCAACCTGGCAGTATCCCAGCAGTCGTGCTTCCTTGGGGTGGCATGGCAGTTGGACACCGAAAGAGTGCTACAGCTGAACGACAACGATTTCCACTACTCACCACATCTGCCAAAGCCCTCCCACCAAATCGTCCACCTGCTCTTATGTCCCGCGTTTATTGGACACTAAACTGTGAGATTATTGCACTGACTTCATCAGGCAAACTTCCGTCAGAGCTAATACAACTACCGAGGTATGTAAAGTTTTCCACAATCTCCAGTGATTTTCCTTGAATTGTAAGGGATATATTCGCAGACTGCACGTTCTGAACAATGACTTCGCACATAACCCTAATCGTGCCCTTAACTTTGAAGGTGCAAGACGCATGCCAAAAGATGGTATGATGTTAGTCACTCTATTCAGCACGACTTGTGCTTCACTTTGGTCTTCATAGATGAGGGCGATGTCATCTACTTACTCCAGATCGACAAGGCTCTCACCAGCAACAATTTGAACACCGGGGTTTTGAAGACCTTCCAGCGTTCGCCTCATTATTTCATCAATGAGGAAGTTGAACAAGAGTGGAGAGAGTGGACACCCTTGTCTGACACCACTTTTCGTAGGGAAGCTTTTGGAGAGCTCGCCATATACTCTCACCCGCCCAGAAGTACGTGAATATAGGGATCGGATTATGTTTACAAACTTCTGGGGCATACCCTGTTGAGCAGTTGTGGCTAACAGCACTGACCGATCGGCAGAATGGAACGCACCCTTGAAGTCAAGGAATACCAAGATTGGCGTTGCTCTAACACCTGACGACGTGTGAAGATGTGGCCAACACAGCCTCTACCCGGTCGAAATCCCGCTTGATTCTCACGAGTCAAGGTTTCGCGCGCCACCGCAGGACGATGACGAATCAATGATGCCAGAAGCTGTGTCACAACAGGAGTCAAACTAACACCTCTGTGGTTACCACATTCGCTGCGAGTGCCCCAGTTGTCTGGGACAATCTCTTTCTCCCAGATAGACCCAAATAAGCTAGACGGGCACTAGCTGGGGAGCCCACCGCCACCCTTGAAAAGAGCAGGTGGAAGGTCGTCAGGACCTGCCGCACGATGACGCCTGGGTAAGGAAATACACTCGAACACTTCTGAAACTGAAGACAGCTCCATATTTACGGTCCACCTTTCTGTTGAAGGCCAGGATTCTGGATTGGAGGTAGCAGGTGGCCAGCTGAATTGCTGTTCAAAGTACTGTGCCCAGCGGTCCAGACGTTCTGCTTTATTGCATATCAGGGAGCCATTTTGGTCTCTGATTGTTTCGCTGACAAGAGGTTTTCGAGGACCAGTCGAACGAATCAAATGGAACAGCCTGCGCACATTTCCAGCATTCTGTGCATCTTCCATTTCTTCGGCCTTTAGGGTCCACCAAGCTTCTCGGTCTGCACGGACACTCAGTTTCACCTGGCGTCGGATGATGAGTCGGGTGGAGTTGTGGTGACGGCCAGGGGGAATCTGTCGCCGGGTCTCCAGCAATGACACGGTCCTATCAGAGATCCAATGTCAGGATGAGGTTGGCTGGGTTGTACCGCAAACAAATGTTTCGACTTTGAGTGGCGCTTTGGATAGCTTTTCCCAGTGGCCGTTTATATCCGACACCGTACCGTCCGGCAGGCATTCGACGAGTTGGTTTTGATAATTTCGTTTGACTTCTGGATCCACTAGCTGCTCAATGGCTAAGCGAGGTGTGCGCGTTTTGCGTACACCTGAAAAGCGCAATGAAAAGCAGCAGCGTACAAGTGCATGGTCGGAGTCCACGCTGGTGTTCCAGAAGGAGCGGCAAGCGGTGATCGACCCTCGCCACCGATAACTCACGGCGATGTGGTCTATTTGGGTTCGTCGCTGGTTTGTTGGTGGGCACCACGTTGTCAAGCGATTCCCGCTGTTCCGGAAATTCGTACTGCAAAGGAACAGTCTGTGATCGGCACACATCTGAAGTAAGCGGTCTCCGTCGTCGGTGAGTCTCGTGTCCAAAGGCTCAGCAGCGCTTAGTCAATCTACCTTGGCGTTCACATCACCGGCAATCACAATGGTATCTGAGCTTTTAGCCCGCTGTAGAAGGCATCTAGAGCGTCATGGAAACTGTCTTTGGCAGATTCGGAGCTACAGTCAGTTGGGGCGTAAGCAGACAATAAACTGTTGTATCGTGGGTGGCCGTCTATTAGTTACACCTTCACTGAGCCTGCCAGACTGCGCGATAAGGAGAAGACAAAGAACTCGGACACGGCTGTAGTGTCAGAACAAACATACAGAGCATCTCGCAAATATATAGGATGACTAAATGGTCAATTGTGGTCGTTCACTTGTTCATTCTGTACAGCCAATTGCGGTGTTCTGGTCGTGAGCAAACTCAACCACACTCCGCTGGTCGTATGTTGCTAAGCCGCGTTTGGTGAGCTCCGCCAACGCACCTGCTATCCGAAACGTGTGGTACCGCTGTTGACCTTGGGAATGCGTCATTCTCTGCACGTACGCTGTTTCCATGTCTGGGTGCGTCCTGACACTTCCCCCTTTTGGAGATATATCGTAGGTTCTTAACCTGGGATTTATCTGCAACCGTTTTACTGGAATTCCACGTCGTCCAGTTCTTCTTTGCAACGGAGAAGGGTTGACGCCAATGTTTGGTCCTGTTGACTGATTTTCCGGTTGCATCTGGAACGCTTCGAGGAGGATGTCTAACGGTAGAATCATTTTTCTTTCTTGGATTATATCGGGTCGCACGCAGTGTCGAATTTGATTGGCATGGCCAATCCACACCGTTCCGCCAACATCAAGTTCATAGACAACGTTCCCTCTTCGTTGCAGTGACTCCCGAACTCCAGCGATTCGCTGAGTAGTCTCTGACGAGAACAGAGTCTCCACGGCTAAAAATGCGTCCAGTGCGACATTTGCCGTTGAATTTTCCTGGTTGGTTTTCCTCGCCAGTCTCTCTGGTTTTCCGGGGACGTAATGCATCACTTTCCTCCCAAACATAAGCTCGGCTGGAGACTTCCCATTTGGCGTATTTGGGTTTGGTGTCGTCCTGTAGTTGGCTAGAAGAGCATCATGGATATCGTCCCTTCCACAGAGCTTGTTTACAGCTATCCACAAATCTCTCTCTCTCTGACGGTAGTACGGCAAGGACTAAGTGCACAGACTGCGACCTTCTGATTGTTTCTTCCAAAACGAGTCAGGCAGCTTTTTGAATATGTTCGGTTTCGTCGCATTTCTCCTGTAGCAGGTATTATTGAATCGTTTGTCCGAAAGGTTTAGCTTGTCAATCCAACCTAATCCTAACAAATCCAATCCAGAGCGATCGGACACATGACAAATGCCACGCAGTGATACTGTCAAGAGTCATGGGACATTTGAACTCACCAAAGAGTTTCAGTAAACTGCTAGACGCCTGCATGCAACTTGTTTGGCTTTCGCTAGTGCTGGGCTGCCAAGAAATTTCCAAGTTCTTCTTGAGATGATGGTGATATCTGATGCCGTGTCCAGCTGAAGACGAACAGGCGTGCCGTTAATGTGCACTGATATATATTTTCTCCTGTTTGCGTGTGGGCTTTGATGAGCGGCCAGAACAACGCGAGTCCTAGGAAGCTTAGAACTGGAAAATCTGGTTCGAAAATGCACCTTGGGTGCTTGCCTTTGCCTGCCGCGACACCGATCCTCCTTGTGTCCAATACGGGAACATCTGCTGCAACGGTGTCTTCTGAACGGACAAGAGTTGACGAAATGCCATTCACCGCATTTCCAGCATGCCGAAGATGGCTTCTTGTCCCCACTGACGGACAGTATGCTTCTGAATCGCACGAGCAGCATTGCCGGGACCATTTTCTTGTAGCATGTCAGTATCATGCTTCAGATTCACCGGGCGTTGGCATTCGGACGTAATATTCTGTAACGTGACATCTGGGTTCTGCTCAACCTTCCTGAGAATTCTTGTTCTTATATCTGCGTCTTTAGGGGACTTCGACCCGGAAACAAATATAAAACATTTGAATTCATCCTCTGTAATGCTTCGGAGTTTGAACCGTTCACACTCCTTGTTGAATTTGTCTGCATACGTGACCCAGTCTTCAGGTGCATTTTTGCTCAAATTCATACAGTGAAATCGAAGGCTGAACAAAGAAGCCTGTTCTCCAAATGTTGACGATAAAACGGAGACGATTTCTTCGAAAGTCAGCTCACTTGGTTTTCGTAAACCAAGTTCGTAAATCGTTCATGTTCTGCAACTCCGATTTTCCTGACCAACTATCTTGCATTCCAGGAATCTTCTCTGTTTCCCATTTCCAATCTGAAAAACTCTTCATGCTTGCTGAACCACGAATCAAAAGTAATACATGAAATAGAATCGAACTGAAATTCAGGAATCGCGTTGAGCATTGTGTCGATCACTGAAGCGGATGGTTCAATAGTTTGGCTAAGCGGCTTCTGCAGTGACAATTTTCCAGTCAGCGTCTCGAGGAGCTTCAACTGCGCCAGCTCAAACTGTTGCTGTTTGAGGAGAGACTGCATCAGTGTCCAAGAAACATTGGCCGGGTCACGTGGTTCTTGGAAAAGGGAACTCTCCCACGGTGGACGGGCAACTCACACTTCCGTTTACGCTGGTTAGGACATGTACTTCGCATGTCAGAAGACCATCTGCCTCGCAGAGCTGTCTTCGCCCAGCTCTATGCTGAGTGGACGCGACCGAGCGATGAACAGTGTATGATCTGGCAACGAAGTATGACAACACTAACCAGTAAACTCACTCGGGCCGGCAACCACTTCCTCGGGACCCCGGGACTCAACTCACCAATGGTTAATGACACTGGCAGAAATGTCTCAATGGCGCTCATGCGTCAAAGCTATCGCCGTATTCGCATGTCTAGGGATTTATTACTTCGGTGACCTTTGTATTTGATTTCGCCGTTAAAAGGAAGCTGCGAGTTTTGGTTAAGGGCTTGCGCTCCTATCTGGTTTGTCGACTTCATTTTATGTATCCTCCTTTGCAATACACGGTCCTTGTGCCAAAAGGTCGTGGGGTGCTAACTCGGCCGACTTACAATTGTGAAAACGAACACGCAAAACGTGGGGTTAACATCACTGACTACGGTGAACTGGACTATGTTACGTATGTCGAACCATCATTCATTGGGACTTTTCCGTTTTCCAAATCTAGCTTTTAAAGAGTGGTGCGAACTGTTTGTAAATAACGCGCGGCTTGGTAGAATGACGTTGAGTTCACGAAGAGTTTGAGTGTTGTTTTCTGGTCCGCTTTCCACGATGAGGTGTTTGTACTCCACAAGATGGGCTCCATACGTTGCGAAAGGATGGCGACGGTATACCTGCTGTCAGCATTCATCCAGACGGTTTGAGTGAATTGTGGGCACAACGCTTCAGTAAACTAGCTCTAGATCTCCCACATATCCAAATTTTTGTTACCACGTGAGGGGTTTTCAAAATAATTCTTCCGTATTCGATAGCAGTGAAGCAATTTTGTAGTCATTGGTATTACTCTGTCTCCGATACTGATCGTCCATGACGGCCGAAATGTGTAACTCTACCATTTTCAGCCTTCACATCCTCTGCGCTTTCTCTTCAACTCAGTCAACTTGATTTTCACTGCATTTGTACTCGTAGTCGCGTTTCCATGTTTAGCTTCCAGAATTCAGTTTTCCTCTTCTAGCAGAAAGCAGTTCTCATGCTCGTGAAGCGGCTTTTTAGTAAACCTGGCCCACCTGTAGTTAAATTATTATTGTCATCCTACTCTTGACTTCCGACCACCTACATTAACCTTATGTTTCTGCTCTGCAGGTGGAACATGTGAGGGGCTTTGGTTCACTTTCCGGTCCGAATGAGGTTTTAGTGAAAAATACAGATGGGAGTGAACAGACGATCCAGACTGATCGTATTCTGATTGCTTCTGGGAGTGAGGTAACTCCGTTCCCCGGAGTCGATATTGATGAACAAACAATCGTTTCCAGTACCGGTGCGTTATCCCTACCGAAGGTGCCTGAACATCTCGTCGTCATTGGAGCCGGCGTGATCGGTGTTGAGCTTGGTTCTGTGTGGAGTAGACTTGGCGCAAAGGTAACTCCGCTTTTGTTTTTGTAAGTTAAGGTGGATATCACGTTGTGGGTCGGAGTAGTATTTGTGATAGTATCGTTTGGTTTTTCGATTTTTACTGAGGCAGATAGGGACATTCAGAGGTAATGGGTAAACTGTCCACTTATTGAGATGTGCATTTGTAACCTGACGGCCTGTCCAACTGACTTCCGTCAGTTACCAACCTCAAACATACACATGTAGGCAAACGATCCCTGAAGGAAACGCATAGTCATGCAACACAGGGGTGGGATGGGGTCAGTGTCGTGGTAACCAGACAGTGTTCGCGTGTGAATAAAATGTCAGCATCTCACTGACTGTGATTTGTCGTTGTACTTATCAATTGGATCGGGGAGACTCAATACTTGAGTGCAAGCTTTTTACCCCACCCTCCACTGCTACTTTGATTAGATGGATTGCTTTACGGATCACAAGGGCACCGCAGGGCAAGACACTACAGGTTGGCAGAAGTTACATTTCCCTCCCCAGTTTGAGATAATCTATATTTAGATTATCTATATATAATATAATATATAATATCTATAATATATATATAATATAATATATATAATATATATAATATATATAATATATATAATATATATAATATATATAATATATATAATATATATAATATATATAATATATATAATATATATAATATATATAATATATATAATATATATAATATATATAATATATATAATATATATAATATATATAATATATATAATATATATAATATATATAATATATATAATATATATAATATATATAATATATATAATATATATAATATATATAATATATATAATATATATAATATATATAATATATATAATATATATAATATATATAATATATATAATATATATAATATATATAATATATATAATATATATAATATATATAATATATATAATATATATAATATATATAATATATATAATATATATAATATATATAATATATATAATATATATAATATATATAATATATATAATATATATAATATATATAATATATATAATATATATAATATATATAATATATATAATATATAGATCCTAAGATTCATTGTAAAAGAATGTTGTTAATAGTCACCAGGTAAATATAGTCTAAGTAAACTGGAAAGTGCACGTTCAATCACAATTACTCAGTTACTTTTTCAAATGGCTAAACAAATTTATAGGTAGGAGGCCAAAAGGCTTCAGTTGTTCAATACCCAGAGGCATCACTTTTGACTAAATGGATGCAATCTATCCTGAACCGCCTTACCCCCGATTACGTTTTTCACAAGTGTGCATCAACTTTAGCGTTGCACGGGACCACCCCTTTCTCGTCCAGATTTTCCTGTCAACGAGAACAGAGGCTCGCTTGTCTCAGCTTCTTACTATGACACTGAATGAATCTGCTATATAACAGTTGGGTGATCCGTGAATACTGACCACGTTTCATATCACCAAACTCATACATGGCCTTGTACTGGGGTCTTAAACTTGTAGACTGCATTCCTCAAAGAACCATCCTATAGGAGGACGTCAAGGGGCACGATTATTTAATGTTATGTTTTACAAGAATTTTCGTGGCACGTTTTCATAGGTTAGCCCGTGTTTACTATCTAAAACTAGTCATAAGCATTTCGCGACAATCGGGTTTTCAACATTTTCCTTGTGGGCTTTTGATGTATGTGGATAACTGCCTGTGAATTCCAAATGCTGCAAATTCTTTCCAGGAGACGACATGCATGTTTGTTTGATAGTTGGCTTTTAGTCCATTCCGTTATCTGTAGGGCTTGTGGGATCTGGATGAAAAGGTATGAGAATGTTATAAAACTTCAGAGGATGAACACCATATTTGCTCCTCATCATTCAGTTTACAACGAAACATTATTGTGATGTAGTCAGCAGTAATAACGCCACAGGCGCTTGCGCGGAGCCGCTTGTGCTTCTGCACGCAAGCTCTTGGTACGAGGCGAACCCGAGGGAACAATATCCGCCAGTGCACAGGCATGCTGCAAGGCATCAGCCGGTGTAAACCTGATGACATAACAATGAGCACAGCTCCAACCACCTGTTTGTCATTAAGGTGCAGGCGTCATCCGTCAGTCCCTCTAGGTTACATCGCACCTCTCCAGTATAATACCATGAAAGTTTTACTAATTAACACATTAACATTAAAAAATTAGTGTATTCCTCAACTGTCTATGTTCGTGGGGTCAACAAGTGCTCGATTCTGCCACTGACCGGCAGAGCGCAGCATCCAGGTTCGCACACCAGACAACGGCGAGTGGAGTTTTGGCTCGTTGTTGTGAGTTGCTGTTGTCTCTTCCGAGACCAGTCTTTTGGTTCAAATTGAAGGTGCGAACACAAGGGCATCACAACAGGACAAGCCAGAGTAAGCTCAACACACACAGCACGAACGCGGATGGGTAAGCAGGTGTAGTGATACAAACATATGCCAACATGCAAGTTTCGGACGTGAAGGCCTTTGTAACCAGGTCAATGGCGGATACGAATACCGTGACGGAGTAAAACAGGTGGTCAGTCAGCACACAGGCGAAATAAAAAAATGAGGTTATTACCATGCTCTCGGATTAGATTCAATAAGTGGACCGCTAAAAAGGTATCAATTTCAAGCTTAGTCTCTTGAGGCCAGAGTGAGGTGGTCTTAGCTGAGGTCTGGTCTAACTTTTTTTGCCAAGGACTAGTATATTTGGGTCTGATGTGGCCCGCTTTCAATGACGGCTTCCACTTAGCTTTTCCTATGTTTCGTTGGAGACATTACAAGCTAAATTTGCCAACCTGCGACAGAACTATTCATGCTGTCAGTAAAATTGGTTGTTTATTAGTGTTACTACAAGTTAAGCCGGTTTGAAGGTCGCTGTGAGGTTTGTAGAGCTCCTGTTTAGTTCACTGTCGTTTAAACAGTCTTTCTGACTTAATGCTGCTACTGTATTCAGTTCAAATTAAGGGGGGAAACACTGGACTCGGATTCCTCTGTCATCAGAGCTTATCAACGGTGAATATCCCTCACTGGACACGCCTGAGTCATCACCTGGGAATAAGTGAACGTATTCAGGTTTGAGTAATGCTGCTGAATATCACACGATGTAGTTCCTAACGCTCACCATAAGTGCTCTTTTCTTCAGTAGCAATGTTAGCGAATCCTACTTGTCTTCTGTTTTTGAATGGAGAGTGTTACCCGCAGGAAGCGAATCCGCAGTCTTTGATAATAGGCCTTTCTGTAAAAAAACAGAACGTGTTCAACTAAGAAATGCTACTCCAAAGATGATTCTACAGACGTTCAACGAGACTTGTTATGTGCAGTCAGTTTGAGAAAGCTGGCTAAAAGGGCGAGCAAAACAACCGAGATTGGTGCAGTTTGGCCTTCGAATTTTACGTGGCACTTGGCACTCTCCGTAACCATGATCTGTCACAGCAAATTCTTTATCAATCTATGGTTTCTCGATAACAGTAAATCGTAGCTTACTGAATATGGTAGTTAACTGGTTAGATTTAAAAACGGTGTTTTTTATTATCATGTATCTACTATCGTCTTTTGTTTTCCAATGGATCGATTTTTATTCCACTAATTTGATTTGCACTTGTAGCGTTTAGTGGATACAACCCGTGTCTAACCGCGCTCGACAACATTTTACGTCAGCAGTTGCACATTACGCGTGAATTCATGTCATCCCAGCATCAGTTGCACAGAGCACTGAGTACAACAATCAGTCGTTGCTTTACTACCGAATACCCCACATGGACGAATACGATGCAGGTCGGTTTCTTTTCTTACGCAGTGCGCAGCTGTTTGTGTTCGCGTTAAAGGACTCACAATGTTGGGCCTACATTGATTGGTAGTCATTTGAGCAAAGGTGAACACATATTATCTTGAAATGGGTTGCATTTACCCGTGTACGCAACAACCGGAAAAGTACAGATTACTCAGTAGGCACAGTAATTCGCAAGACTACTGAACCTTCCATCCCAATCTAAAGACCTTTCAAAACGTGGCCATGTGATTTACTTCCCATGATTGAGGGATGACTGTTGTTATATCCTGTCTAAATGCAAGTTAATCATGTTACTACTGCTCGTGTGATTCGCACTGTTGAGGATTCCGGGTAAGGAAGAAACCGCTATATGGAGCATCCCTGCTTTCCGGCACAGACTGGCTTCGCCCACAGGACCAAATCAGTGAAAACAAGCCTAATTTCATGGTTATTCAGAACAAAGTTTCACCGGGTCAAGAAACATCTCTTCTTCAGTATCTTAGGTGGTAAGAAAATCCCGATTGACCCAATTCTAAATTGATAAGCCTGTGAGTGACTTCACTATCGGTTACAGATTTGATAACTATTGCACTGCTGTGGGTTTGTTATTCGCTGTACCTAGCAAGCGCGTGTTGGAGTTTGCAACTAAGAGACCTGCGGATACACAGAAATTCCTGAACACAGTGTGGTAGAAACAGGTGACTATGCAGACTCACCTACAGTCTCCGCTCCGTGGACTTTCGGACTGAGAAAGATCAAAGACATCGAAACTGGGAAAACAACGGCATACCAGCAAATAATATGAGGGACAGACTACATGCCAGTATATCAAAACCTGATTCCCGGAAGTAGATCATGAATCTGTACAAAAGGGATGCTTACAAAGCAGGTATTTTGGTTCAGCTGTAGTTCGTCTGGGTTGATTTCGGACACCTGTCTATTTCTGAGGGAGTCACAGAAAGGGTGGTATAACTGGAGCTTGTCACATGTCTAATTGCGGGTTCCAGCTGCTTCGACTTTATCACAGTTGCTACAGGTTGTTTGGTAGTGCTACTTTGATAGTCTCCTGGTTAAGCGATAACAACTGTTGATACTTGATTACATTAATCGTTCAAACTTAATCTTGAAATACGGTTTTTTAGGTTGCTTTTACTGCCGTACATTTTCTATATAAGTAGGATAAATGAACGGACCAGAAACTTAACCTGTCCGAACGTTACGACGCAGAGAGATCAATGGCATGGCCTTCATCTTTCTGTACTGACACAGTTATACTGGTATCCAGAATATGGATGTTTATGCATTACTTTCCAGCAGGAAGTCGCCCGGAATTCAACACAGTTTCACGAGGACGATTTTAAAAGTGAACCTTGCGATCGGTTTGGCGCACCCTTCCACCCGCAAGTTGCGTTGGGATTGAATAACATCTTGAACACATGTTGCGGGCATTTTAGAAACTTTCCCAGAA
Source organism: Clonorchis sinensis (assembly GCA_003604175.2). Lineage (NCBI taxonomy): Eukaryota > Metazoa > Platyhelminthes > Trematoda > Opisthorchiida > Opisthorchiidae > Clonorchis > Clonorchis sinensis. The sequence goes on along the minus strand of CM030369.1, from coordinate 195,565,991 downwards.
TAATTTTCATCACGTTCTTGGAGTTAACAATGTAGAAATTTGAGGACGCACTTTGACAGGGCCCACAAAATCGCACTACTTACTGCTTCGCTGAACAGTCGTTTCGGATAGTTTGCCAAATAGTAAGGGACAACCTGAAACTTTTCGAACCGTTGTTTTCATCGATATTGCTCTCCTTGGTTCAGACCCTTCCGAAATGCAAATGATCTTAAATAACCTAACTAACTCTGCCGCACGGTTTGGCATGCGCTTCACACCCGCAAAGTGTAAAGTGCTGCTACAAGACTGGGTGGGATCAAACCCGCACCTCATGTTTGCAGGTGAGCCAATCGACGTGGTAGATAAATTTGTTTACCTGGGCAGCTGTATAAGTTCCGGTGGACTGGCTGGAGATGAGATCATTTCTCGAATCGGGAAGGCCAGGGCAGCTTTTGCCAACCTCCGACACCTGTGGCGCCGACGTGACGTGAGCTTGTCTGTCAAGGGAAGAGTTTACAGTGCGGTGGTTCGATCCATACTGCTTTGTGGATCAGAGACGTGGCCCCTACGTGCAGAGGACGTACGGAGGATGTCAGTGCTTGGTCATCAGTGTCTCCGCAGCATTGGTCAGGTCTGGTGGGAACATCGGATTAGTAATGCTGAGGTACGTCAGTTGGTCTTAGGAAGAAGAAACTCTTCCGCGATAGATGAATTACTCAGGCTTCATAGGTTGCGCTGGTTGGGACATGTACTCCGCATGTCAGAAGACCGTCTGCCCCGTAGAGCTCTTTTCGCCCAGCCCTGTGCTGAGTGGAAGCGACCGAGAGGTGGACAGTGTATGACCTGGCAACGAAGTACGAAAGCGCTAACCAGTAAACTTAGTCGGGCGGGCAACTGCCGCCTCCCTGGATGGGGACCCCGGGACTCAAATCACCAGTGGTTAACGACACTGGCAGAAATGGCCCAATCGCGCAGTCAGTGGCGCTCGTGCATCAAAGCTATAGCCTTCAATGCGTAGCTACCAAATTTCCGAAAAAACTGAACATCCTTCGCCTCCAAGGCTTCTTTTTACGTTCCACACTCCCGTTTTCCGGTGATCGAAACTGTAGCAGCTGGAACCAATGTGCCTATGGTACACGGTTTATAGCTGATAAATTGATTGATTGATTGAATCTATATTTAGCCGTTCTCTTTGGATATCCATTCAAGAGGGACTGATGTAGAGCATGTTCTAAGATAACAGGACACCGAAGGAAATCACTTAAACATAATATGAAGTGGATCATGACGTTGCACTTTTCCAGCAGCTTCTGACTGTATTTTCGAAGCTTTAGTAGGGTGTCTAATATGTGGTTTCGGTTCTATTCGCACTACAATCCGTAATTATTTTTCGTCGTTTCGTTCGACAGCAGTCAAACGGGCTGGAGAGCAGTACTTATGAAGCGGAAGAAGCTGATATGGAAGTCACAGTTCGACCCAGGCGGAAATGAACCATGCGCTGGTCCCACACGTGTACTGTTGGTATAACATTCATAAAACCCTAGTCAGCATCCTTAACAAGCCAGTGAATGAAGTGTTAAAACGTTTTCAGATGGTGCTGATCCCTCTTCAGGAGTACGATAAACACTACTACCCATCCAACCGCGCACTGATTATGTCTCCTCGTTTGGTGACAAGATGTTTGGAAGTTAGTTGCCATTTTTGATGAACAACCAACAGCCACCTGATGGATAAAGACGATTGCCACTTAGCTTACCAACCAAGAAAGCACGTGTTTGCGTTAGACCAGCACCAGGTCCCTTCCCTCGTCCACTCTTCTTTTTACCGTAAGACATTAAATGTAATTAGATAGACCTTGTGGTTGTACGGCAGTGAAGCATCAGTGTCAACATCGATGCTGCTGTCTCTGATACTGATTATGCACGTGTTTATTATTGACACTGTCCAGAGCTTGCATTCCAGCTGGTGAGAAATCAGACTTTGAACTTGTTTTCGCGATTAACCTCACACCAATAACCGAAATCAACTTGCCATTGACCAAGAACGCAGCTGAGCGTGGCCCTATTTAAAAATGGATGACCCAGTTGCCTACTACCAGCTGGCTGTAAAACTAAGCACAAGTTACCGAGTACCCGAAAGATTTTCACGACGATCATGAATAATTTTCTGTTGAGTAGGAATTGCTGCTGAAGGGCGACATCTGCAGAGCGTGGAAACTTTTTTACTAGACAACTGTGACTAGCCAAAAAAAAGAAATATAACTGCAGGGTGGATTGTTCCGAAAACCTAATTGTAGCTGATCAACACTGATTACTCCAGGTCTAAGGTACTGGCTGTTGTCAATTCATCAACCTTTTCGCTCGCACGTGTTCTCAGTTTGCTGTTTTTTTATAGTTACGAGTCCAGTTACCAGTCCGGTTACCAGTTCGTGTATTCCGATTGCCTTTTTTATTTATAGAATTTAGAGAGGTCTTTCTCGATGATGTTTGTCAGAATTTTCGTCGAAATATGTTTGCGGTGCACTTTCGACCACCACTCTAGTTTCCCCTCTCTGGAAAGCTCATCCTCAGGACCGATCGCTCCTCAGAAGAGACCATTTTACGCTAGCTTTTGATAGACATCTCAGTGTCATACCCCCCTCCGTAAGAAACTTATTCACGGAAGAGACCAGTTTGGTTCCTGCAGAACTGGGTAGCCATTTTGCTAGAAATCGCGGATGCTCTATAGTTGATTGTTTCTTTCACCTCTGCTATTCTGTCCTTCTTTTCCAGGTCACGTGTGTAGAATTCTTGGGCCATGTGGGTGGCATGGGTATCGACATGGAAGTGAGCAAGTCATTCCAACGTATTTTAACGAAACAGGGCCTAACCTTCATGCTGAACACCAAGGTCACGGCAGCTGCAAAGTCGGGTAACAGTGTCACTGTTAATGTTGAGGGCGTGAAAGACGGCAAAACGAGCTCAGTGAGTTAACATCTTCGTTAACATCTTCGTACAAGCAAGTATTGACAGTAACCGTTCAACATTCTGGATTTTCTGTTGAGTTCATGGCACGAATAACAGTAAAACTATTCCATGTCCATGGTGTAGTCAGCCTTTGCATTATTGTCCTTCACAAAAACGTTCTTAGGCATGTCCCAGCCGCAATACGGCCTGAAGGTAATGAAGCTAGAACATCAGATGAATGGATGCATGAAAATTCGATAGCGATTGGGTTTCCAATATTTATTCTTTTTCGGTTTTTGCTCCGGGATGAATCTTCATCTTTAGTCACAATGGTTTTTTGTATGTAGTGGCATAAAATTAACCTGTTCCTAATTGTTCCTCTGACGAACTGGCGCTTAATATAGTTCATCATATGCAAGACTACTGAATATATAGCGCCTTTATTCCTTTTGAGGTGAAGTATGCCATCACAAATAAACTACTCAAAGCGCCCGGACGCAGTTCCATTGATTATACCATCGGGTAACCATTTCGAATCTCCTGGATAATTTCTCGTCGGTAGTGCTGTTCGTGGTAGTTGCTCCCTTGTTTTCTATCGTTAAACGAAGCTGTAGTTGTTCGAATCAATGTGCCGTCGACTCGCGGTTTACAACCAAGAAAATGAAACAGTTATTGTGAGCAGGGCAGTGGTGGACAGCGAATTCTTGTGAGAGGATGAGCGGATTTCAGGAATGATGACACTGATCACACTCGACAGCTTCTGTCCCGTGTCCTTCAAGCTTCACGGTCTGCGCGCACGCCAATCTTCACTTGATATCTGGCAATTCGTTCGGCCGAATCACGTTCGGCACCAGAGGGAACATTTCGAGATTCAAGTAGTGCTGTTGTTCTATCCGATCTGAGGGGCGATCTGATGGCGAGCACGAATTTACTGACCTAAAGGTCCGTGGTTCGAACCCGACCTCTGCATCTCGACATCCCCTGTCTAGGCTTGGGAACCCTGACAGTATCTCAGCCCTCGTGCTTCCTTCGAGTTGCATAGCAGTTAGACACCGAAAAGATGTTACATCCGGACTATAACTGAAATCCAGTGCTTGAGTGGCCGTTCTACAGCTATATATCAGGATGTGGCCTCTTCCTTCCAAACCGAATTGACGTCCGTTGGTGGAGCATTTGGAAGAGTCCAAAAGATGCCTCTGGCAAATTTGGTCAACTTCTGGACCTACCGATCTCCCAGATGCTAAGCGAGTTGCCCAAAACCTACGCGGCCCTGGAAAGCGAAGAGCAAAGCGACTTCGAATGACTGCGTGGTCAAATCCCACATAAGTGTTACAAAGTGGATGGCAGTCAGTTATTGATCCGCACCATCGGTGAGAATTTGATCATTTTGGTCTGTGGCTGGCACGCTATTAGAAGACATCATACAGCCACATGAGTTCGGTTACTTCGGAGGTTAGTGTTGCATGAAAACATTTTGCGGTCAGCACACAGCTGAAGCAATCGTTCTTCGTCTTCTATACGACCGGAGTCCAATTCAAGTCGACTGCCCAGTTAAGTCTTGGATACTCTAATTCTACCGACTTTTGCATTCAAATCTCCGGTCGCAACCGTGTCAGCTTGTAGGCCACCGTAACAGGGCACTCAAGGCGTCATTAGACTTGTATTTGATGGTGTCAGGAATACAGTCGGTTGGGGCGCGAGCAGACACGCTAAACAGACAACCATCAACTTTCTGTTTATGAGACTCCCTCAAGGACGTTGTTAGAAGAACCTTATGGACGCGACTTTCAACGGCTATCCAGTTAAGCAAGAATCCTACCTTTCAGTGGCTTTGGACGATGCTGACGACTGCACATCCTGCTACAGCGGCCCGTGGCTTGCCACAGGTTCACAGCCGGAAGCGAGTGGAGAGTGATGGGGTAGCCAGCTCGATGATTATGCTTAGATTTTGACTTCTTGTTTCTGATACACAGCACACTTTGTCAGACAAGTCCAGTGTAAGAGCAAGAGCCGTTTGTTGTCCTGCTTGATTCAGAGTGCAAAAATTAAAAGCAACCAGATAGACCGAGGCTTGAAGATTGATTTTGAGATGCCTGCGGATGTGAGCGCTGGCTGACTCGCAGATGTTACGGCCGGGACCGTTGCAAGGCGAATTGTCGTCAATCCTAACGGATGGGTGTGTAAGGATAGTGTTGGTAATATGATGGTGAAGAAGAGAGAAAAATGTGTGAGAGAGGAAGATCGGAGACGTAGCCTGTCTCCGCTTATGCGCCCTGCTGTAGCAGCAAGGTGGCAGCTGTTGACGCCACGCAACGACCTGTGTTGCAGGAATTGTAGCTGGGATACTGCCAGGACGCTCAAGCCTATGGCGATTAGGATCCTGAACCAAAGCCTTTAGCTCAAAATTCTGGTGTTCGGTGCGAAATGCCAGTGCTTCACATTTTCCAACCCCGAACCTGGAGGACAAGTTGTTTAGGAATAACTATTGGCCAACCTGGTGTGAGAAACTCTTAGTGTCGCACGGGTGCCCCACAATATATCTCAAGGAGTCACACAGACACAAACCGTTTCATCACGATAAGGCGCAGTTCCTTCGTGACAGTGTAGCCAGTCTTATGGTATGTTTCTACCGACCGTTGTGATACACCGCTTTCAAGTACTAGCTCTTAAACTAGCGTTAAACTGATATTTATTCAGTTGGATGATAAGCGACCGATTCATTCTAACTGCTTTGGGTCTTCCATCGTTTCCTCTATCTGCCTAGTTGATCAAGCGGTACGGTGTTTCGATGAGTAGTTGATCCTTGCACAATAGTTTCATGAGTAGCTTTGTTACAGGTATATTTGGTGAAGTAGCTGCATTAATTTCCCATATTTTGCGCTCTACAGCTTGAGTGTGATACGCTGCTCATTTGTATCGGACGACGACCTTATACAACGGGACTGAACCTCGACAAGGTGGGAATCAAGTTGGACGATAGAGGTCGCATTCCTGTAAACAAACATTTCCAGACGTCCATTCCAAGGTTAGTGTAGTTCCCGAACAACCGCTGTTCATGTGCAGAACTCTGTGTGACCAGCTGTTGACATTTTCAGCCAATCTCACTACTGGAGACTAGATAAATTTCACCTGAATGGTAATTGGTCCTTATGGATTACCTGTTACATACCAAACCGTTGTTTTATGGTTTGATCGCATGTCATAACTGCCCGTTTTATATACAGGGTTGTGGTCTGTGTCAGCCACATCCTGCTTTTTTCCTGGTAAGAGCTAACTTCATGCTTCTGAATTACTGTCTTGTTCGTACCTGTTGTTGGTGACTTGTGTCGTTCTTGACAACCCAAGCTGCACTGTTAAGGTGCTTCTTTCTGAAGGAACTGCTTTTTTTCCTAGAAAACTCCTCTGCAGCTCCCGCTAATGTGTTCATAACAACATGGCCCGTCCGTACAATTATACGCATGCTTGAAACGTTTCAAACACAATAGTAGCGCTCTAAAACATAAGATGCACAGGCCTACCCCTATCATTGTCAGTAATGAAGACCAAGTTTAAAAATGTTGCATTTTTTGTTTACCAAGCGCGTTCCTTATAGGGTGAAGAGGTATATTTAGATAGAACGTGTCAACAGGATAAACATGATGTGGCATTACCAGGCGGTATTCTTGTTTGGGGTTGTCCTAAAGGAATCCCCGGAGGCCGCAGTCACGGGTTTTTGCTTTTATCTATCACACTGTAAGGAAGTCAACGGCCGGAGTAGGCCTTTTTTGGTCTATGAAACGCATCTGTATTCTGGGAAACAAGGTGTGCTCTCTTACTGTTCATCAGTTCTGGGACGGATTCACGAACATGGGAGAAGTAAAAACCCCTCTTCATCCCAGCCAGAATGGATTAGATCTGCCTGTTATCATCTATCCTCTAAAGAGCGATTTATCAGGCGATCATTTAAATCCGCACATCTCACTTGCATACATCCGCATCTTTCTAAGCCTGCAAAATCCTACAGGCCTCCAACTACCTTTCGACCGGACCAACTTTTGTACGAGTTTCATCGCGCTAAAAATCACCACCAGCAAAATGGAGTTCTTCACAACATCCTCGAGTTCGAACACCCACCGATGAATCCCTTGAACCAATGACCGCCTGGAGATACCTGGACTCGATTGTAATTCCGAACGGCGGGCCACAGAACTGTCAATGGATATTTCGTCCTGTAAGTGAGGCCGACCTGTGTTGAGAACTCCAGAAGCACTGTAGAGCTATTTCACCCTTTATTGGGCATCATCAACAGTGCGAATCTAATGAAACTCCAGAGTTTCGAACCCGCGGCCTCCACGAGCAGCTGATTAATCCGCGTTTAGACAGGAATTAGCATCACTCGTCATTTAATCACATAATACCCATCACATGGTTGTGTGTTGACTTTTTCCTTAAGTGACTGAGCTCCCCAGAGTTTCGTGGTTTACTCATTGCTTTCTGGTCCCAATCAGGATGAAGCAGTCGTACAGTGTCTTTAGGCATGCATCGGCTTCCCTTACAGGCTGAATTATCTAATAGAGGTTTACAGATCTCGTCGCACTACCAACATTTGGCTCCACGCAACCCATTCGTAATCGCAATTCTACCGGTCTTCCAGTGTTCCTACTACTGTTTACAAGCAAATCCACATCGAATACCAGCCAGTCAGTCTTCGATAATTAATTTTGTCCTCCGTTTAGATTTGATCCACTGGTTAGTCTATAAGCAGTGTGCGTTTTACTCTTGTGAACAGTTGTTGCATTGTATGTTGTTGTTGCATTGTCTCTGTATGAAGCAGTCTTTCGGTCTTGGTTCAGCTATTCTTAGTCTACACTAGGGACTTTGGTACTTTCGACCTTCTGGTATGCTTATCCTTAGTTAACGGGTATATTGTCTGCAGCGTGTATTCAGCACCACAAGCCTTGATGAGGTGGCTGCCCGCCACGGCTACTGAACTATCGTTTTACTCAGCTACTATTCCTTTCCTTGGAGTGAACCGGCTTTAGTTGTTCCATTCCCCTGAAGATGTTGTTTTCATGATGGGTTCAAAGTGACTGACGATTGAGCAGCATGCGGCTTGATGGGATGCGCCAAAGGATATGGTTACTGATCGATTGTTAGTGCTGCTGTTTTTGTCTTAATCAAATTTTTATGCTTGCTTGAGGCAGAGGCACCTTGAATTTCTGTGTCTGATTTGCATTAGAACCCTTTTCCTTCATTCACTATGACTCCCTCTTTGGTTATTCACTCAGGGGTCACGTCTTTTTACATTGTCGTAGTCGGAGGATTTGAAGATCTGGCACTTGAGGACCACGTGTTCGGATTGATACTCTCCTCCTAAATAAAATGCTCAAAAGAACACCGTTCCACCGTGAAACTCAGTGGTCAGGTGCTTCCTGAGCATACATAACCTAAATTTGCGCCTTTGGTACCTTGTTGGAGTCTGTTTGCTGAAGATATGAGTGACCTTCGAGTTTTACAGTCGTCGTGTTTCCTCTAGGTGGCATGGCAACTAGATGCCACAGCTGAAATGTCTGATTTCTGGTCCTCAGTACATTAACAGTCTTGAATAAGGTGTACCTGTGGTAAGCAATCAAACTATCTCCAATTTAAAGGACTTTCTTTAGAAGTTCCTAAGGAGAAACTAAATACTTCTACATGTGACTCCAAGAAAATGCTTATTCTTGTGCGTTAGAGACATCTATTTTCTCCTTATCCTCTAGGCCATACAATAAGCGTGGCGACTTCGTCGTACTAGGCAATATAACTGGTAGCGGTGGTAAAGGATATCTAATACCGTCGGAGCTTCGTTCTACATCGGCTGTGCCACTGTCGGTTCTGTTTGCTCTCCTTTGCCCGCTTTCATCAGTTAATCGTGCGAAAACAATGGAGGCTAGGAGGCAAACTGCTCTACCTGCAGTGGTTTACCTGACTACATTGCATTCACCGAATCATTTCTCAGCCCGGGTGCACTTTTAATGATATCGGCGTCGGTGTAGCGTAAGCAAATATGAACTTGAAACGCGCCATCTCGTTGGTTTCGTGCTAGTATAAATGGTTTCCAATAGTTGACCGAGCCGCATTTTTTGACCGATCCATTTTTCATGTTGGAGGTTGACCATACTGGAGCCCCATGGTTACACAATAATGATTTTGGATTTTTTCCTGCCCATGTGCTCCTCGGTGTCTTGTGTTTTTCTTAAACCATCCGCATTCCAACCATACCTTTAAACCGGTATCTGATATAACGGTTGTTCGCAACTGTCGAATTTTTGTAGGTAATTACTGCATTGGCTTTGTCTGGTTCGAACGACTGCTTCTTTCGGCAATCGCACTATGTTTGCTTTTCACCTCTATGGCATTGGACGTTTTTCTGTAATTTTCGTACAACTAAACAAGAACAATATTTTTTCCACAGCATCTATGCCATTGGAGATTGCATCCCTGGTCCAATGCTAGCACATAAAGCTGAGGACGAAGGCATCCTCTGTGTGGAAGGCATGAAAGGTGGTGCGGTCCACATGGACTATAACTGTGTTCCAAGTGTTATATACACTTATCCTGAATGTGCATGGGTTGGTCGTTCAGAAGAGCAGTGTAAGGAGGAAGGTCTACCAGTGAAGTAAGTTCTGCAGGCTTTTTTTATATGCTTTTTCGTGCTGTTGATTGGAGACAGTTGAGATCACTACAAACGCAGACATGATGCGTTGCCTGTGGAAAATGTTTACAGATATTGTGTTCCTTTCTGAGTGCCTGTAGGTGGTTATAAGCGCTTCAGTAAAGGTGTAACATAGGGCATCTGACTTCACATCGCGTTCAATTAAATCTATTCCGAGGCGGAAGCTTTCACCTGGTGTTATTCTTCACAAACTTTTCGAGACAAATCTTTTGAAACGAGTAATACATTCTTCTCTAATTAGTGGAATAATTTACGTTAAGATGTGGTTTGGTGTACATGTTGTGCATAGATGCTTGAGCATGTTCTTTTTTATTTAGAAACCAGTTGCTGTTGTGTACAACTTCATCCGTCTTTTGAACAATCATACCAACAACCGCCATTTTGGCTGTTCAGCACTTCACCAGACAAATTTTTGATCTCACTAACTGCGGTGTGTGAGCTGACCTATCACGAGGAACAGGCTGGCTTCCCACGCAGCCAAGTGAGCGAATTTCGGAACACGAACTTTTGTACCAAAACCCCCCGGTTGTTTCTTTACCCGACGTTTGTGCTACTTTAGATACGGTTGATAGGGCGAAGTGTTTTACTTGGGATGGCATGCCGGCTAAAGTTGTGAAGAAGGCAATACACACTAAGACGTACGGGTCTGTGCAAGAATGCAGGCAGCTGCCATTGACCTTCCGACTCACTGTTGCAGTTCACCATTCCTTTTGACTCTGTAATCTACGACACTATAAGAACAGATCTTCAGCGAGTCGACAATCGTGGAGTGGATCTGTCCCCAAGATGACGTCTTCAGCATGTTGATTGCGTGGATGAAATTAATGTGAATCGAATATCCTACGTTGGAAATCAACGGGTATAACCATGTACTACTTGCCAGCCAAATGCAAAGTCCCCATGCAATACTGCCCCTTAACCACGTACCTTACTGTTGTTAATGACCCGTATAAACACATGGGTTGCTTTGCATACCGTGGGCGTAAGCTCTTTACTGGCGTGATATCAGAGATAACCCCTTACTTTGCGAAGGTAAGAATGGCATTAATTGGTCAGCATATCAGCATACGGTCGAAGGAATGAGTGCAGCCCGTCAGTGTGAACCTTACTTCTCCATGGGTGTAAAAGCTAGCCAGTACGTTTATGAGATATCCAACGGCTGTCGGGGCTCGATCATCGTTGTATACGGAGCACCTCTCGCTTCCTCCAATAATAGCAGGTGAGCAATGAGAAAATACGACAACGGGTCTCTGTGACATCGAATTGGAACAAGGGACCAAAATGCACAGACTTTGCTGTTGAAACACGTTCTGAAGATGGGCCCGCAAGGACAACTAAAACTAGGTCATGGGTGGAAAAAACCTAGCTTAGCCTAACCGTTATCGTAGAGGCGAACTGTGAAGGATACCACTATCAAACCGGCATTTGTTGGGCCGACTTATCGGCTGATGCACCAAAGATTATAAATGCTTGTGTCTGGATACTGACGGAAACGGTACCGAACCGAATTCATTGATATTTTTGTTGTTCACCCTTGTGTTCGTGGTTTCTGCTTCAGTTATCTTCATCATTTTGTTCATACTTGAATCTTGTGAATCAAATGTTCTGTATACATACATTGTTAAGTAGTATGGTTGCAAAATTTTCCGTTTAATTTTAGAATCGGGAGGTTCCCAATGTCTGCTAATTCCCGTGCCAAGACCAACGATGAACCAGATGGCATGTTCAAAGTGATAGCTCACAAAGAAACTGACCGCATTCTTGGTGTTCACCTTTTGGGCCCCTCCGCCGGCGAGCTGATAAACGAAGCTGCACTCGCAATGGAATATGGTGCATCTGCAGAAGATGTGGCGCGCGTCTGTCATGCACACCCTGTGGGTTTACTGTTTCCTTCGTGACTAATCGTATATATACTTATATATATATATATACATATATATATATATACATATATATATATATATATATGGGCGAACGAGTTAACACGTCCAAGGGGTATGGCGTCCGCTGACTACTCATACCAAAAAGGGGGCAGCTAGCTTTTTGTCTTGACGTAACACACTACCGATAAGGTTGCTGAAAACTCTTGGACAGCTCACGACCGCTTTCACCCTTTTTGGGACTTATTAGGTAGGCGCAGTCCCCAAGTTCCCGTTAACCTTATGTTTTACTTGAACCCAAATTGCAGAGATTACGACACACTCCCATTTGCATACTAATTTGGTTTTGGCAAGAGACCGAGTCCAGCTGTTTCTCGTTTAAGATTGTCGGCTTCAACAGCTAGTTTTCATATGTACTCATATTCCCTTCTGCACGTTGTGAGTTTTTATTTGCGGTATTTGAAGATATAGCTGTTTCCCATTGTTCCCATTGTTCCGGCAGTGACTCACTGTTCACTGGTTAAGGCGCGACCTTACTGTTCGGAATATTCGTAGTTCGAACCCACCCTCAGCATCACGACTGCTCCTGTGTAGAGTTGGGCAACCTGGCAGTATCCCAGCCCCCATGCTTCCTTCGGGTAGTATGACAGCTAGGCATCGAAAAAGTGTTATGGCCAAACGATGGTTATTTTAACGGGAGACTCACCTGGAACCCAGCTCAATCCCACGTTTTTTATGTTCTTAAGCAACTGAATGTGCTCAACCAGGCCGCCTCATGTTTCAGTTGTTACGATATTCGAGATATCACAATACATTGTACAGACCTAACACACTACTCATAATGTTGCTGAAAACTCCTGGACAGCTTAAGAACATCTTAAAAGCGACGGTTTCAGCTGAGTTCCAGGCGAGTCTCCCGTCAAAACCAACTTCTTGCAGATGAGTGTATAGGTCGAATTTCGTGCAATTTGGGTCCAAGTAAAACGTAGGGAGACGAAAACTCGGGGACTGTGCCTAACTGACGAGCCCCAAGTAGAACGAAACCGGTCTTGGGCTGTCGAGGTTTTCAGTAGCCTTATGAGTAGTGTGTTACGTCTATACGATTATTATTTTGAGATATATCCTTCCCAGCCAACATGCCTACTGTCAGCATTGTTAACTTCTACGACGTACGATCCGTTATTTCCACTATCTTACTGCCGACAGTGCAGGGATTTAACTGAGTTCGTGAGTGAATCTGTGTGGGATGCTTCTACACACAGGAAAACTTATCTCAGTTAGCAGTATCTGTTGCTGCAGGCATCCATTTGTCCGAACGAACATGTGATTGCAAGCTAGCCTCACGGATCGTCATTAAACCAGCTGTAGCATGCTTTTAATGCATGCTTACTGTACAGTCCGAGAGGAAACGAGGAGTTAAATACCTCCATCAAAAAACAAGGGTTGGGTTCGAGCCGGAGACCTTCCGGTCGCTAGCTCACGCCTTGCATTCCCGAACTCTGTTCAAAATTAATGCCGAAGCTGAAATCGATTAACGTTTTCTTATAGACAATTTGCGAGACACCTTAGTCGTAAATGCGTACCCAGCTCACCTGTTCACAGGGGAGACAGAGATCTGATTCCCATCCTCGACAGAATGACGTTTTGTTTTAGTGCACCGTGAACAGTTTTCAGGCTTGTTGACACGGCCGTCCTCACAAAGATCATTGTACGATCAGCTATAGTGGTGGTGCTTGCATCGTTGCGAAATCCGATACCCGTAACATTGACTTTGGCTTATTCTAATTCATCTGCACCAAAGGGTTACGAAATTTCGGCCTTAGCACACTTGCTGTCAAATCGTCCCATGTTGAGTTTCTCAGCAGAACAACCACCGAAATTACACTGGAGTTCATTGAATGCCCAAAACAAATGGAAAAAAACTCGTACGGCATATCTTGTTTGAATTGCATGCAAATGCAATATTCTAGAGATTCAGATGCCTTCTGGACACGCCACTAGCACGTGAAATTCGGTAGACACTGAGATTAAATTGGCCGTCGGATCCATATTTTCAGCCAGTCGAAAAAAAATCTCCCATGCCGGACCGATCACCAGCCCCATCCTTTCACCCATCACGTGCGAGTTAAGCGTATTTGCTGCACACGATTGTGCAGTAGCTCAGTTTGGATGTAGGATTCCGCTCAAATGCCTGACAATGGAAGTTTGGTGGCTCTGCTGGTTAACGATTTATTCGTAAATTCTGTTTTTTAACGATATCTTTGCAGAGACTGTACCTCCTCACTACCTACGGCTTACCTATCCCACAGGTCTGTCAACTTGGCTTCGTTTTCAGTGCAGTATGATCATAGTTAAGAGCAACGCTAATGTTGGAGACTGTTAACTCCACATTACAGCCATAAGGAAAGCTCCATTCTGAATGAGAAACTAAAATATGGAAAGATGCCTAATGCTAGTCTACCATAATTATTCTTTTATTTGACGCTTCCATACACTCGACTAGACAATCTGGATAGAAATCACTGACCTAAACGCCTCTGTGGTCTTGGGACATATCTTAACAGTACACAGAGGGTTCTTCGGATTTTATTCTGGAAGGCGAGTCGCACTGAAGCACTTAGGTTATTCGCCTTTACACACCAACCTCCTAGGCCACTGTCAATCCTTTTCGTTGTTTGTGGCATTGAACTTGGCAGAAGACAACACTCCTCGCGGCAGACTTGAAATACGTGTGCAGCACACGAATTAGCCACCACAGTTTCTGGTTTCTTAGTCATTGTGAAAACCAATACCAGCTATTACTGTAGGATCTCAGAGATCCGGTGCCCTCCAAGACCCTGTTTAGCTAACGTAAAACAAAACAATGTGTTTGAACGTTATCAACCGATGAAACCTACTGATACAAACAAGTGTCGCATGTTGGCACGTTGATTCTGCGCTTTTAACCTAATGAAGCAAACCGATACAAGCTAGGTAAAATATTCTTCAACTTCTAGTGACTTTTCGATTGCAAGAGATGTGTTCAGTAACTGGCAGTCCTAAGGAATGACTTCTCCACTTAACAGCCAAAAAATTGAATGACTCCGGTCAGTCGTCCTAAAAGTACCTGCGGTATTATTCGATTCGCAGTTTATACAATTATATCTCTTTGGAGAGACCAATTTTAGACGGTCCTTGAATGGTCATTTGAGGTCATCCCTTCACAAGCAGTAGGCTGTTTCCTTCTCTACCGGTGGTTTATCATTCCCAGTCCAATTAGCAAGTCGTGAACGATTGAATTTGAGACTATTTTTTGCATTATTGCCCGGTGAACAACAAATTGAACCAATTGCCGAGCCGTACAAGTTTAATTATGTTGCAACGTTTGTGTGCCATCGTTTGGTAATGCTAGTGTCTCCAGAACTATGCTCTTTCAAAACTCTTGCTTACATAGTTCATGGTCTTCTGATATCGTTCCATATTGTAGTAGTTCTGGGTTTTGACTGTTGTAATTTCATTTGTGTAGTGGCCTCGTTTTACGCTTGTACTTCTTCCACTCTCGTTTTCAGACCCTTTCGGAAGCACTCCGAGAAGCCTGTCTGTCGGCTTTCTGTGGCAAAGCGATAAACTTTCACAGGGGAGACAGAGATCTGATTCCCATCCTCGACAGAATGACGTTTTGTTTTAGTGCACCGTGAACAGTTTTCAGGCTTGTTGACACGGCCGTCCTCACAAAGATCATTGTACGATCAGCTATAGTGGTGGTGCTTGCATCGTTGCGAAATCCGATACCCGTAACATTGACTTTGGCTTATTCTAATTCATCTGCACCAAAGGGTTACGAAATTTCGGCCTTAGCACACTTGCTGTCAAATCGTCCCATGTTGAGTTTCTCAGCAGAACAACCACCGAAATTACACTGGAGTTCATTGAATGCCCAAAACAAATGGAAAAAAACTCGTACGGCATATCTTGTTTGAATTGCATGCAAATGCAATATTCTAGAGATTCAGATGCCTTCTGGACACGCCACTAGCACGTGAAATTCGGTAGACACTGAGATTAAATTGGCCGTCGGATCCATATTTTCAGCCAGTCGAAAAAAAATCTCCCATGCCGGACCGATCACCAGCCCCATCCTTTCACCCATCACGTGCGAGTTAAGCGTATTTGCTGCACACGATTGTGCAGTAGCTCAGTTTGGATGTAGGATTCCGCTCAAATGCCTGACAATGGAAGTTTGGTGGCTCTGCTGGTTAACGATTTATTCTTAATTTCTGTTTTTTAACGATATCTTTGCAGAGACTGTACTTCCTCACTACCTACGGCTTACCTCTCCCACAGGTCTGTCAACTTGGCTTCGTTTTCAGTGCAGTATGATCATAGTTAAGAGCAACGCTAATGTTGGAGACTGTTAACTCCACATTACAGCCATAAGGAAAGCTCCATTCTGAATGAGAAACTAAAATATGGAAAGATGCCTAATGCTAGTCTACCATAATTATTCTTTTATTTGACGCTTCCATACACTCGACTAGACAATCTGGATAGAAATCACTGACCTAAACGCCTCTGTGGTCTTGGGACATATCTTAACAGTACACAGAGGGTTCTTCGGATTTTATTCTGGAAGGCGAGTCGCACTGAAGCACTTAGGTTATTCGCCTTTACACACCAACCTCCTAGGCCACTGTCAATCCTTTTCGTTGTTTGTGGCATTGAACTTGGCAGAAGACAACACTCCTCGCGGCAGACTTGAAATACGTGTGCAGCACACGAATTAGCCACCACAGTTTCTGGTTTCTTAGTCATTGTGAAAACCAATACCAGCTATTACTGTAGGATCTCAGAGATCCGGTGCCCTCCAAGACCCTGTTTAGCTAACGTAAAACAAAACAATGTGTTTGAACGTTATCAACCGATGAAACCTACTGATACAAACAAGTGTCGCATGTTGGCACGTTGATTCTGCGCTTTTAACCTAATGAAGCAAACCGATACAAGCTAGGTAAAATATTCTTCAACTTCTAGTGACTTTTCGATTGCAAGAGATGTGTTCAGTAACTGGCAGTCCTAAGGAATGACTTCTCCACTTAACAGCCAAAAAATTGAATGACTCCGGTCAGTCGTCCTAAAAGTACCTGCGGTATTATTCGATTCGCAGTTTATACAATTATATCTCTTTGGAGAGACCAATTTTAGACGGTCCTTGAATGGTCATTTGAGGTCATCCCTTCACAAGCAGTAGGCTGTTTCCTTCTCTACCGGTGGTTTATCATTCCCAGTCCAATTAGCAAGTCGTGAACGATTGAATTTGAGACTATTTTTTGCATTATTGCCCGGTGAACAACAAATTGAACCAATTGCCGAGCCGTACAAGTTTAATTATGTTGCAACGTTTGTGTGCCATCGTTTGGTAATGCTAGTGTCTCCAGAACTATGCTCTTTCAAAACTCTTGCTTACATAGTTCATGGTCTTCTGATATCGTTCCATATTGTAGTAGTTCTGGGTTTTGACTGTTGTAATTTCATTTGTGTAGTGGCCTCGTTTTACGCTTGTACTTCTTCCACTCTCGTTTTCAGACCCTTTCGGAAGCACTCCGAGAAGCCTGTCTGTCGGCTTTCTGTGGCAAAGCGATAAACTTTTCTTGAGCAACCGCGTTTCGTGCTATCGATCCTCCGTTGGCTAGGTGCAAATACTTCATACTTTCTTTCCGTCAGAGTTTAGCCAATTTTAAAACTGTTTCTCCCAATTCGCTTGTCATAGTCCACGGTTATGTATTTTCTTCGAGCCCATCAGTGTAATTTTCAAAGAAAATATTGGTAGAGAGGCGCACTTTTATCCACCTTCATGAATTGTGCTTTATCAGTTTGTCCGTCAGATCGCTACGCGTGGAATAAGTCCTTGTTGAGCTTGGAATCAATTTGGAAAGGGCGGATATATTATTTAACAAATTGCGTTATCACAAAATCAGATAACATATCCTGGGATTGTTAAATGAACAGATTGAACTGCCTCCGGCAGGTACCCCTTGTTGTCTTCCTCTTGGCCTGTTCGACGATCATCCTGGAACGTTGTTTGATTGCATCACGAGTCAGTACTTCTTGATCAACCTCGTCCATGCCATTTCCCGCTGAAGGACAAGAATGGATGGGTTATTGGTAAACGTGCAATACGGTGCTATCGTTTGTGCCTTTCCTTTTGTCGCTCTTTCCACAACTATGACAAACCTTTCGATTCACTGTGGTCTTCCATTACCCGTAATCGTCAGGTTTCAGTTTTACTAGCGGCCCAGCGAACCACTTCTGTTACACTGTATCATCTTTCTGTCAGATTCGAAGTTGATTTTGGTATGCAGTGAGCAGTTCAGACTGAATTCTAAACGGCGATCTCATCATACTCTGCCTCTGGGTTTGTAGTAGAACACGTCCATATGTTGCGTTGTAGACCAATAGTCGCACAATAACCCTATAGTAACATTTTGAGTCCGAGTCTTATTAGATCCTCCATGTGAACCAACTTAAGTTTAAGTGTAATCACTTCACTCAAGAATTTGTCGTGTGGTCAGCAGTGGCGTGGTAATGCGGTCGCCAGTTAGAAACCGCCAGTGAAAGCGTCGTGTGCTCGATTCTACAATGTATACAGATTGAGCTCCAAGCAGGACGAAACACACAGTAGCTTGCAGCTTTTAGAACCAGCCATATCGAGCTTTGACAATTGATCTCCCCCCACCTAAGTATTATGCAATCAGTCGGATTGAGAAACCATACTTGTGTTTGAGCTCTTCATACGTATACTATTGGCCGAAAATGCACATACAAGCGGCCGCAGCTGTATCCTCAAGAAGCCGATAGGGGCGTCCGCAGTATTTTTGATGGACACATCGTCGACTCACGTGCACTCGACGTTTAAGGCTGTATGCAGAAAGGTCGCTTTCACGCTTGTTATTGCTGTGGTTCGCCTTTCACTTTCCCCGTATTGACTTGGTGTTGTTCAATCAAATCCAAAATTGCCAACGGGCAGTATGATAACGGTATGCAATGTGTATACTGGTTTGCACTCAAACGACAATGTAGGTGGACCCTCAGCCTTCATGTTATATGTGGAATTGAGTGAACTAGTGTATCCAGTCCACTCATTGTCAGAAGTATGAAGTGACTGGAATCAGGTCAAAGCGGTGCAAAATTCGTTTTCGGGTTTTCTGATACTCTCCACCCAGTGTTCCCGGAAAAAAACTTTTGGTGATGCAAAAATGTTCACCCGATGGGGTCATTTCTTCGTAGGACAATAAGGACCGCATCATGTTTTTCTGTGAGTTATGGCTTTCCACTTCTCTACTCCAGATATTAGAAACCTTTGTGTATATTTGATTTGCACATTCTAGCACAGAATGGTTAAACTTCGTAGTTGTCGTCAAATTCTGTCAGGTACATCACTGTGACCGACCGATATTCTCGTTTACTTAAACTTGACTAACAACCATCATTTACGATCCTTCATCGTGAGCATGAATTCTGCTAATGGGAGTTCAGCAAAGTTGGGATATCGTGAGTTGCTTCACCTTACCCACCAACTACGATTTGAACTTGGATTGAGGCTATGTTCAATCGAAAAGAGCTGCTTATTGTGTATCAGCCGTGCCGATCAGTCTCGGCCATTAGCATAAAGCATTCGCATTGTCCTGTTTCTTGTTGAGGACTAAATCAGCCATTTTTAGAACCGGTAAGTGTTTCGTCTTGGGTTTTGAATTTTTTCATCGCTGAGGTCGGAGGGATTCGCAATCCCATAAAGCATTTCAAGTGGGGGCGCTTTATCGGATTAGGACGTGGTACAAATGGCTTTATCGTGCAGTATTTTACCCATGATTGATTATGAATAAACTTACCGACCCAAGCTCCTTTCTTGCTGGCTGCGTTTGTGCGTACGGCGTTGTTCGGGATACGTCGTTCAACAGTGCCTTGATACTAAGACATCGTTAGACTGTATACTTGGTAACTTACTTCCTCTCTGCTCCGTAAGTTCTCACACTGAAACAAAAGGAAACAGCACATCGTCATTCGCTTATCTTCACAACAGGGCTCTTATCAAATTGCCACTAGACGTCCTACGTTAACTTCTTTCACTTAGGTGCAGGTGCCTATTCAGTTTCAACGAAGTGGTTGGCAAATGGTTCATCTCATTCTCTAGTTAGAACTGCTAATTTGTTAGTCTTCAGCTGAAGACACCATCCGTGCTGTGGGGCTCTATAGCATGACTAATTTTTCGTTCATCGGGCTGGTCATCATCATTATCAGCTGTGAGAACCACGTACTTGTCGTACAGCGGTTGCAGCTACCACAGTTTTGTCCACCGACGACTTGGAAAAGCGAAGTAGGTACCTGGTTAGAGACATTGTCACACATGGTCCAGTCGCGCTCCCAATGGCGATCGTGCATCCAAGCTATTGCCTTCAATGCGTAGCCCCCTTCCCAGTTCTCCTCATCTAAAAGTCTACTGACAGTCCTGTATTTACGCAGCAATTTATCAGCTTCCGTCTCCAATGCGCATCTACTTACCTCGCCTTCCCAAGTCGTCGGTGGACAAAACTGTGGTAGCTGCAACCGCTGTACGACAAGTACGTGGTTCTCACAGCTGATAATGATGATGACCAGCCCGATGAACGAAAAATTAGTCATGCTATAGAGCCCCACAGCACGGATGGTGTCTTCAGCTGAAGACACCATCCGTGCTGTGGGGCTCTATAGCATGACTAATTTTTCGTTCATCGGGCTGGTCATCATCATTATCAGCTGTGAGAACCACGTACTTGTCGTACAGCGGTTGCAGCTACCACAGTTTTGTCCACCGACGACTTGGAAAAGCGAAGTAGGTACCTGGTTAGAGACATTGTCACACATGGTCCAGTCGCGCTCCCAATGGCGATCGTGCATCCAAGCTATTGCCTTCAATGCGTAGCCCCCTTCCCAGTTCTCCTCATCTAAAAGTCTACTGACAGTCCTGTATTTACGCAGCAATTTATCAGCTTCCGTCTCCAATGCGCATCTACTTACCTCGCCTTCCCAAGTCGTCGGTGGACAAAACTGTGGTAGCTGCAACCGCTGTACGACAAGTACGTGGTTCTCACAGCTGATAATGATGATGACCAGCCCGATGAACGAAAAATTAGTCATGCTAAAGAGCCCCACAGCACGGATGGTGTCTTCAGCTGAAGACTAACAAATTAGCAGTTCTAACTAGAGAATGAGATGAACCATTTGCCAACCACTTCGTTGAAACTGAATGGGCACCTGCACCTGAGTGAAAGAAGTTAACATAGGACGTCTAGTGGCAATTTGATAAGAGCCCTGTTGTGAAGATAAGCGAATGACGATGTGCTGTTTCCTTTTGTTTCAGTGTGAGAACTTACGGAGCAGAGAGGAAGTAAGTTACCAAGTATACAGTCTAACGATGTCTTAGTATCAAGGCACTGTTGAACGACGTATCCCGAACAACGCCGTACGCACAAACGCAGCCAGCAAGAAAGGAGCTTGGGTCGGTAAGTTTATTCATAATCAATCATGGGTAAAATACTGCACGATAAAGCCATTTGTACCACGTCCTAATCCGATAAAGCGCCCCCACTTGAAATGCTTTATGGGATTGCGAATCCCTCCGACCTCAGCGATGAAAAAATTCAAAACCCAAGACGAAACACTTACCGGTTCTAAAAATGGCTGATTTAGTCCTCAACAAGAAACAGGACAATGCGAATGCTTTATGCTAATGGCCGAGACTGATCGGCACGGCTGATACACAATAAGCAGCTCTTTTCGATTGAACATAGCCTCAATCCAAGTTCAAATCGTAGTTGGTGGGTAAGGTGAAGCAACTCACGATATCCCAACTTTGCTGAACTCCCATTAGCAGAATTCATGCTCACGATGAAGGATCGTAAATGATGGTTGTTAGTCAAGTTTAAGTAAACGAGAATATCGGTCGGTCACAGTGATGTACCTGACAGAATTTGACGACAACTACGAAGTTTAACCATTCTGTGCTAGAATGTGCAAATCAAATATACACAAAGGTTTCTAATATCTGGAGTAGAGAAGTGGAAAGCCATAACTCACAGAAAAACATGATGCGGTCCTTATTGTCCTACGAAGAAATGACCCCATCGGGTGAACATTTTTGCATCACCAAAAGTTTTTTTCCGGGAACACTGGGTGGAGAGTATCAGAAAACCCGAAAACGAATTTTGCACCGCTTTGACCTGATTCCAGTCACTTCATACTTCTGACAATGAGTGGACTGGATACACTAGTTCACTCAATTCCACATATAACATGAAGGCTGAGGGTCCACCTACATTGTCGTTTGAGTGCAAACCAGTATACACATTGCATACCGTTATCATACTGCCCGTTGGCAATTTTGGATTTGATTGAACAACACCAAGTCAATACGGGGAAAGTGAAAGGCGAACCACAGCAATAACAAGCGTGAAAGCGACCTTTCTGCATACAGCCTTAAACGTCGAGTGCACGTGAGTCGACGATGTGTCCATCAAAAATACTGCGGACGCCCCTATCGGCTTCTTGAGGATACAGCTGCGGCCGCTTGTATGTGCATTTTCGGCCAATAGTATACGTATGAAGAGCTCAAACACAAGTATGGTTTCTCAATCCGACTGATTGCATAATACTTAGGTGGGGGGAGATCAATTGTCAAAGCTCTATATGGTTGGTCCTAAAAGCTGCAAGCTACTGTGTGTTTCGTCCTGCTTGGAGCTCAATCTGTATACATTGTAGAATCGAGCACACGACGCTTTCACTGGCGGTTTCTACTTGCTCATGTTTCTAGCCTTGGGCCAGTTTTACCAATACATGTATCCCCGCAACTGTATTCATACATTTACCAATTAACCTGCCGTGGTCTTTGCGTTAAACCTTTGAGTCATAGGGTCAAGGTTGGGTAGCGAAATACACTCCTTTGCATACCAGTTTGGTTTCAACGGGAGACTCACCTGCAACCCAGCTTAATCTCTCGTTGCTTATGATGTTTTTAAGCGACTTAGTGCGCCGAACCAGGTCGCTTCATGTTCCAGTCGGCACAATGTTCGAGATACGGCAATGCATTGCATAGACGTGGTACACTACTCATAATGTTAAAGAGTTTTCAGCAACCTTACGAGTAGTGTATTGTGTCAAGGTCGAGTATTTCAAGCACACCCGACCAAGGCAACCGCTGGGCGTCGTTCACCGGCCCTTTCCCCACCCATCAACTGGCTCGTTGCGGTCAATCCTTCTGTCAGTCCCCTAACCATTTTCCCGTGTTTAGGCTATCGCCCAGTAAAATGAGCCAATATAATCCGCGACAAAAATGTGAAAAACCTTATCCACGTTTTAGTCCATACTACCAAATTTGGCAACGAGGACCCCTTGCTGAAATTTTGCTTTCCTCTTCTGCCCGTTGGGTGTTGTCTCCGAAACACTCATGCAAGACTCTACTTCAGTCTTGCACCTCAAGCTCATATGTTTCACCCTTTAGGTGCCTGGTGCAATGGTTCGTGGTATCTATAGCGTGGGAGCTACGCTCAGCCTCAGGCTGGAAGCGCTTTTCTGTAACGGTTCCCAGTAAGCGGCCGTCTCTATGCTGTGGAGTTGTCTAGTTCAAGTAAGGTCGCGACAGTTCACTAGTAAACTGTCTATTTGTTAAGTACACTCATTTGCATACCGATTTGGTTTTAATGGGAGATTCACCTGGAACCCAGCTGAATGCCTCGTTTATGATGTTTTTCAAACGCATATTTGTGTGTCTGTTTGTTCTGTCAGCATGTATACAACAGATTTCAGTTCTGGAGCTGAAAAAGATGGGGTTTGTCAAGGCCTGTCACAGCTGCTTCGGTCAGCAAGAAGATCGGATAATATCAACAAATGGGGTAATATGAACCGCAAGTTAGACGAATACGCGCTGGTGGAGCACAGTTCGGTGTTAATACCGGAATTGATGTTCAGTGTAAGGACAATGGGGAATGACTTATTTAGTTGTTTGCTGAACATCGCATGTCTTTGGTCAGTATGGTCTGTCAGCATAAGCGCTCACACCGAGCTACTTGGAGGAGACCAACCACGAGCCAGTCAAGGATTTATTTTGGTCAGGTGACTGTCAGCTACCCATGGACTAACTCAAAGATTGCTCTTAACTTGAATCAGATCATGTTATTGTGGCCTCAGTTGTCTACTCGTTTTCAGTCAGTATTATGAGTTGTGTTGCGTAGCGTTCATCAAATTCGACGAGTTTCAGCAGCTAAACAGTTTCGAACTGATCTGGCTGGAAGGCTACTAACAACGCACTGTCATGCTGATGACGAAGATTGGCTATAGGAGAAATGGAAGATCGTGAGGGAAGCTATGCTCTCAGCTTCTAGAACTATCTGTACAAACCATCAGACTCGACCAAATTGAATACTGGATGTCATCGAGATCAGCGGATCTTATTGTTATAAGAAAAACTATATCAACAACTATTAACCACGTTGATTTATGCAGATCCCTAACACGCTGGATAATCAAGATCTTGAAAATTGCGTAGAACGCTTGTGGATTCTGTACCCCTAAGAGCTAGATAAGGCTTTCACTGAAGGCAACAGCCATGCCCTACTTTAGGTGGTTCGATCAACCGAACAAAAGGGGACAGGCGTTAGCGAGACAATTCGCGAAGAAGATAGGATGGTGGTTTACTTCCGGAATCGTCGTTTCCGGCAATGGTCTGAATACTTTTGACAGTAGTTCAGCAGTCCTTCAACACAATCGCCGAATGGACTCGACGGAGTTACCATCATTGCTAGACTGCCATCATCATCGACAGCATGATATCGGTGTTGAGTACTGATACTTCGCTGCCTTACAGCCATGATTTATTTGCCTCCAACGTGACAAGATCCCCTGTCCGGATGGTGTGCACTGTTTGAAGAACGGGAATTCCTGGTCAACTCCTAGCTATATTAAACGCAAATAAGATGCCACTGAAATGGAGCCATGGTTCCAGTCTCCAAAAATGGCGTAAGGGAGTCATGCGAAAACCGTCGTGGTATCAGTCGCATTCATTATGACCGTAGCATCCGAGCTGCTCCTTGAATTTTGTGACGAGGGTTGAACGCTTAGCGGGAGAGAAGCTGAGTTTTGAATGTTCAAAGGTGAACTTACCATATCTTTACTTGGAGTTATGCTCTAGAACAGCGCCACTCTTTCAAATGTCCAACAATGATGGTGAAAAATTCAAAAACCTGGAGTTCCGTCTACCCTCTAGTCTGCTGATATCTACGAGGTCAGCAGGTCATCCATTCACATCCCACGAATCTTAGTTGAAATCGTGAATATGAACTGTGAAGTGCTACTATTTTAGTTCTACACAGAATGGATGCTTCAGGCGGACCAACATCGCAACGTCAGTTGGTTCCGGTCAGTGTGTATCAGCCAGACACCAAAGTAACGATCCTTCTGTTCACCTTTCGGATACGAATTCTGCTATCCACAGCCCACGCAACAAGCCATGATTGTCTGTTAAGACAGAAATCAGTTCAGCCCATTTCTCGATTGGAGAATATGGTAGCCAAATGTAATGATGTGCGAGGAGAAACAGGGAAAATACTGACTTAAGCTTCAAAGATAACCGAATGGATACAACGCCCTAACTGGTTACTGGATCTCGCTGAGGAATATGTTTGGCCAGTGATAGGATAAACCTCATAAGTTGGCGCCGACTAATGAAGGTCCTCAACCCATGTCCAAGCCTGAGTCGTTGTTGTGGAGGCCGAAAGAAAATGTAATTCAGTACCGTCAAATCTAACGTAAGATGCTTGGTATCTGTGGTTTCTGATTATGGGGATATGTTCGGGTTGGAGTCTGTGCAGATCCTACTACCGGGCGTCCCTACACGATTGGCACAGTGTGCAGGATGGTGTCGTATGTTAGTTCGAACTCATGAAGAAACAATGCCTCACTGGGATTCAATGTAAAATGGGCTCCCACTGCGAGGACGTGAGTAGTTGTCGTTTGCCTCCAGCTAGAACCGGACACTCAGGAGTTTTCTGGCTCACGGGTTCCACAACGATCTAATCCGTAGCACTCATTTCAGACTTGCGTTTTTGTGGAAAATAATGAAACCACAAAGTTTCCGCCTTCCTAA
This sequence comes from Clonorchis sinensis, assembly GCA_003604175.2. NCBI lineage: Eukaryota > Metazoa > Platyhelminthes > Trematoda > Opisthorchiida > Opisthorchiidae > Clonorchis > Clonorchis sinensis. The sequence goes on along the minus strand of CM030369.1, from coordinate 195,540,344 downwards.
TGGAATTCTCAAGGTTGTCGTAGACTCGTTATTCATAATTGTGGAATTCGTTCGGTTTCGCTCTTTAAATCGGCTGAGGCCACAATAAAACTGCTGCTGCTGCTGCTGCTGGACTCGTGCCAACAGAGTATGTAGTAAGGAACATCGAGTCTGCGTTTGACTTACCATGTACGAAGAAGGTTTCAGAACACCTATGCAACTGGAAAAAGTCCATCAGCTGATCGTGGACCGTTCGATTCTTCCAGAACTAGGTTAAAATCCCGACACGAGGAAATCGATACGAAATTGTTAAATCCGCTTGTCGACTGCAGCTAATCGGAGACCCATCATAAGATGTTCACCAGATATTTCTCAAAATGCCTTGATCAGCTGAAGGAAGCTCTCGGGGAATTGTGGTATTTATCGGTATTTCTAATGAAACCCACAGGTGGCCTAAACTAGTGGCATTTTGCTGAAACTTACTTAACTAGTATATTCCCGCATGCATATAAATTTCGGTTTCGTTGTTTCACTGGCTTTCAGCCTTCCTGTTGGTATGTTTCTGTGTCATTTTTATGTCGCTTGTTACATTCCGGTCAAATATTCTGGTAAGTTTTAAAATTTCATCTTCGTGAAACGCGGATGCCTCTCTACAGAAATAGTATATTCATTGTTCTGTGAATTTGTGCAAGCAAAAGTATATCAATGCGTTGAATTCGTGCCGGTTACTTGTCTGCGTCTTCTGGTTATTCGTTTCTGTCATTCAGTATTGAAGTGGGAAATTTTCAATACTCTTGAATGCCTGGTAAGTGTGTGATCAAATTTTGCTCAATTGAATTGTGGAAAATAGGATAGCGCGCAACGTTTAAACAATTTATTGTGATATACCAAATATCGTACTATCTGAAAGATGAGGCAGCCTCGCGCAGTGCATTCGGGTGAAGTCCATCATAAACGCATTCAGTTGGATTCGGTTGAGTATCCCGCCAAAATCAATTGACGGTCGCTTGTGTTTTGAGAGAATTCCAACGGGATTATTGCTGGTGTCGAGTTGGCGGATGAATTACCACTAACTACCTAAGTAGCTAAATACCTAAAACCAATTAGTTCAACATCCATTAACTTCTAAATGTCATACCTGATTTTACACATAAATTAGGTCTTGTTCAGCATAAACACCAAACAAGGGGAAAATCAATGCGTACGCAGTACTGTGCTTTATGTCCCACACTTGTCGACTGTGCCCTGGATAATTTCAGTATATATATATATATTCATGATCGTAGGCTTGATTCTGCACCGAAGGATATTTCAATGACGGTATTCAGTTCTCAGAGACCTGCTGCGGCTCAGGAAGTACTTCTGTCCACTCATCATAAACCTATCCGCTGTCTCTCCTAAGGCTTGAACTGTCGCTAGGTGATGAGTGGGGCAGATTCATTTGACTCAACAATGTGCACAGTATATCCATACACATTGTCCTTAAAGCTTGGCTAGCAACTGAGCATCGAGTACGACAGATCTGAGCGATATCTGGGCTTTCTGGTCAAACGGTTATACCAATGCTAGACCAATGACTGACCAATATGTAATCGCAGTAGTGAGTAATTGTGGTCAGACCACAGTGTTCATTGTCATAAAACGTTTAGTCACTCGGTCTTTAGGCATAATAAGAAAAGAATATCCGCACGGAAAACATGTTCAACGGAATTTTTTAAGCAACTCACATCCAACTTTCGTAGCTCTTGCTCCAGCTGAAATGAAGAGCAGTAGGTAGTGAGAATGAAGGAACAGGTGGAACTATTTTAAAAGCTTAATTGTCAAACGGAACATGGAGAAAATCGTAGTAGATGTTTAACGGTTTCGGAAACCAAGCCACTGGCACATGGAACCCTCGGTAGATCTTATTCATTAGTACATTGCTCCAGAAGTATGAAGAAATGCCAAGCAGCTTATCCAAATTGGCATAGACGCCGCTTATTTAGTTTCAGTGATACTCTCTGTTGATGACTGAAGCGGAGATGTGCATATCTGTGATTTGTTTAACAACTACCCAGGCTTGTTGAACGTATAAAGCTGAAATTGCCTGCTGGTATGGGGGGTGAAACAGCTATCGATGGTGAGCAGGCTACCTACATGTACTTTGTACCCGGTATTGTCTTTTGTTTATGGTGGTCGAAAAATCCCACGACCAGCACGTCATTAACACTTCGCATGTGTCTGCCAAGGAAGCAAAGCAGTTCGGTCGTTCCCGTCGATCACGATCACTTGAGAAGAAGAGCTTCCACATAGTACTGCTACCACGTCCTTTGTTCTTCATCTCAAGTCAAACAGGATAATTTCAGTCAGAATCAACTATTGCCCATGGGTAAAACGCCTCGAGAACGAGGGGAATTTCTTTCATTGTCATCTGGTAATCAAAGGGCTTTACCAAGAACCGCGCTTATTCTTGTCTCCTCTTATTTGCATAAATCTTCACTATTCACCACAAAATGGATCCTAATCTCTGTAACTGTTTTACTCTCAAGAGGCTGGTTTGAATAGTTGTAGTGAATTAACTCATTTCAAGTTTATTTCCATTTTAACAAGGAGCCTGGTTTGCCTGGTTTTTGTGAACCTGGTTATTTTACTGACCAGATGGCACAGCCTACTGCACTTTGGCCTGACAAACAAAATTTTTCTTTGTGTTAATAATTTGTGGGCACGATAACCGAAAAACGGCTTACCATCACTTGAGAAACATAGGATTTGGTATTTCCAACCAGCAGTCAAGTAAATAAACAGCGCCCAGTTGCTCATTAACCCTCAGTAACGATTGTTTGGGGTAATGGATGGTTGATCAAGAAAATTCATTGACAGATGACGCTCGACCCAAAGTATGTGTGATGAGAACACTCTTGGAAGGCCATCAGTTAATTTGGAGACTGATATGCAGAACCATGCTTATATTCAGCCCTAAATCTTCCCGTTACTAGCGGGGAGGTTGCAATTTCAAACCCTCCAAGAGTTTCGTTGGCTGATGATTCCCAGAAAGGATGGAACAGCTCCAAAGTGCTTTTAGACTTTCCAACATAGATTGGATTCGCTTACAGGACGATAGCCCGGTTGAAACCTCCACTGTACCGTCAGGCTCATAATGGACCTGATTTGGTGCTTTACGAGCCGTAGTTTGGAAGCTTCGTCAACTGGCAGCAGGTCAACACGTAGGTCATGTAAAGCGCGCTGTCATATCGGTTAAATAGGCAGGTAAACATTAAACCCATTTTCATGTGCATACAACTGGGTCATGGAGCTGTGAAAATTTTCTGCGAATAACGCGTTTTACTGGTAGTTCTAAGTCACTCAACACAACTATCACACCGAAATAAAGAGTGCGTAGGTAGGATCCTTGAGAGGCAAATAGACGGACTTGGTCATAAAAGGCACATACAATTGGAATTACAGAGGTTCTCTGATATATTCATGATGCAATAAAATCTCCCTGCAGATTTGTTTTTAAGCTGTTCGGTGCTATAAAGGCTTACTCGAAGACTTGTTCCGTCCCCCAAATACACAACCCCTACGGGATACTTGCAAAAATTTGTCGAGTTCAGAGAACAACTCAGCTATCAACTACACTACTTGAGGTACCAAGTTTCTCCTCCAAATCAGTCATTGGGAGTTCTAACACTTTTTACTGCTCACATAGAAAAGTACTCGTGACCCATTACCAAGGACTAATACAGTTTGGTGCTTTGTGGTTAAGACTGTTTTCATCTGTTTGGTTAAGCTGTTTTCCTATTCCCTCTTCCCATATGAGTAGTTGAGAGTTGCATAATCATACCACGAATCCTGAAAATAGAACTGGCGCAAATACACATGCCAGATGCACGAACATTTCGGTCTCCACTTCAAGTTGGTTTGTTTCAAATGCGTGCACAGTCAAACCAATGTGGTCAAGATAGTGCAGGCTTTTCTTGATTTAGCATTGTGCAGAGTTCCTAACAGCTCAAAAATGAGTTAAGCAAGAATTCAAGCTTTGGCATGCCGTGGACAGAACAACAACACGAATTTAAATACAGAACTCATGGAGGGAAACCTTCTTTTGGAGGAATTTCAAACAAAATTAACAAGTGAGTGAAGGGGCACTTAACTGTACCTAGGTAAGCTAGAGGAATGTGCCTTGTATGTAAATTGCGAAAGCCCCTATCGAAAATTGTAGTTTACCGCCCTCGCCAGCCTAGTTACTGGAATGTATAGTTCAAATGCTCGCGTGAAATACTCCAGCCATCAGTTCCGTTTCTTACTGATATCAAGAATTTGCGCGAACAAATACAAATATTCCTTGGTTGATTCGTCCCATCGCTTGGAAGGATTGAAAGATCTACCACTTACCAGAGGATTCTTGTGTGTTATTGGTCTATCTTTCTTTGATTCAGCTATGCGTCGCATGCTTACAAGCTCCATTTCTCGACGCTTTCTCTGCGCAAACATTAGTTCTTCGTGTCTTTGTAGTTCGGTTTTGGTCTTTTCTCGTACGGATATAGCGCTCTCAAAGACTGGACGGAGCTCTTGTAATTTGCGTGCGCATCGTTCAATTTCGTACTGAATCGCATCCGCAGTACTTGCATACGTGAAGGTCTCCTGTTAAAAAAGCAAGGGAGTAATTCAACGGTTAAGGTAGTTTATCGTTACAAGCTTCGCTTCCAAAGAAAAGGCCTTATTAGCATTGCTGTCTCCCAACGATCTCGTTTGTGAATATTCCCTGTAGATATCACCCTTAGGAGAGACCAAATATACCTTTGCATGTGGTGGTCTCCCTTGGGAGGGATTCTCGTAGCACTAGAAGGCCAATATGTGAATATTATAGACGTAATTAGGGTACTTCAGCATTAATGTTTTATAGCTATTTCATGTACTAGTATGCTTCTAGCTATTCAAAACCTGATCTTGCGCAACAAAAAAGGAAAACTCCAGCTTTGAGACGAATACGCAGTTCCTAAGCTGCACAAATGACTCAATGGCGATTGCTTTAAATTTGATATAGTTACCATTTTACCCACCCGGAATCCTTTTTTCAATCCACACACTGGAAATCCTCACGTCTTCCTGTTATGTCTGCTGATTCGGCAATCTTCTGTACCTGACTGCTGACCTGATCCAGTGCCTAATGCCCGAAAAAAGACTCAGAAAGGAACACAACTGCTATATTCCGAACAAGCGAGTGCGAGAATACAACTGTCTCAAGCTAGTTATTGGTGGGACACTGTCTAACTTGGTCCAATGCTGACGCACGCGGTCTGGCTTTGGTACAGGCTGCGACGCGCTGCATACTGCGGGGGCGTTGTCTGACCTTGATCAACGCTGACTCGCGCTGTCTGGGTTTGATAGAAGGCTGTGAGGCGCTGTATATTGAGGGGGCGTTGTCTGTCTAGTCAACATCTAGCAGAGGTGAGGGTCTCAGTAGATTTTGGGCATTCAGTGGTTGCTTTCAGGAATCTGACCTTCCTGATACTTCCGAAACAGGAATACGATGATAACCGGATTGAAACTATTCGTCGGTTTCATTTTGCACACCAGGCTCAAAGCTTCGATTTTTACGTGATGGTCACTACAGATAAAACTCTCAACTCTTGAGTGATTAAACCAGATTAGGACGTTAGATACACTCAGCCTCAGCTATAAAGGAGCCTCACGTGACAAAGTTATCGATGAAAACAAGCTCTACAAATCTACTCCGCAAAATAATATAGAATTTTCGAATCAAGAAGACCGCTCTGGTTTTCCAAAAATGCCCCTCACGGGGGTGGGGGGATGTAATTCAAGTTCTGAGTTGGTACACCACCCTACGCTTTTCGAAACAACTTTGATTAAAAGTCACTATTTGCTTTCTTTGCATGTAAACGTAAACAGTATAATTTCACTTCCAAAAGCAAAGTAGTCCTACTTTTAGGTTCTTGGTAATACGACTGTCGGTCAGTTACATTAGAAATGCACAACAGAGTAATCGGTTACGTGCAGGTGAACAGTCGCATGCTGACTAACCGGAACTATGTCAGCTCAGAGCTGAAAACATTTGGTTTCGATATGCAGGATAATTGGTGGTGGTTTTAGCATTTTAGAAGTCCTTTGTGAACCAACTTGAGTTGTAACCGTCCTCAAGGCAATTGGGCCAACCGATCAGTCGTTCTTTAGCTAAATGGAATTGATCAAGCTGTCTGGAATAAATCACCATCAGATTTACACCTTGTGCAGTCATCATGGTTGCCGCATTTTCGCTCGTCAGCGATGTGGGAAAGGTGAGTGAATAGCTACCCACTGAAAACAGTGGCTGAAATTGTTGATGGGTTGATCCGAAAGGAGTGCACCTCGGGAAGACTAGCTACGCTTTGAAAGCGACATCTTGGATAAAGGCGCATCAGTGAGTACGTAGCTGGGCAACTTCAGCACTTATACTTATTGATGTGTTCAGTCTCTGGGTTTCACTCCAGGAGGGCGGTGAACTCAGCGCGCCTGGGCTTGATGGATATGCCACGAAACCATGGCTAACCATTCCTTGACTGCTTCAGAATTACAGTCAAGGATAAAAGTGTGATTCATGTCTTGTAACGCGCCATCATTAGTGAGCTGCTCAGTTGTGAAAAGATACTTGTAGATGCCTGAATGCATCCAATAAGCAGGCCACAATCTGACCAAACGCAAATTGAAATATCCTTCGCTGAGACACCACAGCAACACCCAAAGATATTTTCTATTTTTGGACTGAAATAAAAACCGCTACTCCACTCTTACATGGCTATTGCTCAAACAGTACACTGGATCCAAAAAATTTGAGGCATACTCACTTCTTGCATTTTGTCTTTGATTGCTGCATAGGTTCTTCCGATGTGGATGACTTCGCTTTGCTTAATCTTTGTTTTGTCAATTTTGTTTTCGAGTACTCGTATGGCTTGATTTGTTACCTCATCACCAATTCGAGAATCCTTCACCTGTTCCCATTCGACCTCTAGCAGTTTAGCTTGTGTATCCAAATGACTAAGTTTCTCTTGTCGCAACCTGTCAAACAGACAATGAAAACACCTTGACTGCTGAGGTGAAAACGGTTTGGCACTTCAACTTCCAACTACTTATAACAAGACAGTAGGACAACAAAAAGCAACCAAATAATGAAAGCGTGGGCGGTCTGCCGGTGGAGTACAATAGGTGTGCACACCCAAAAAGCCCAGAAGAACCGTTGGTTTGTGATCTTTACTTCCAGTAAGATCAAAACTTTCTAATATCGGCTAATCACATTGGAAATGTTTAGCCGGAGGTGTGAATTCAACCTGATCGCAATTCCAGCACTCCCCAATCATCAGTAAACGGAATACGTCTTTTTAGCACCAATCTACTACAGCCTTCTAGATATATGGATCACACATATACAGTGTTGTTTGGGAGATGTAAACCAGCACCCAGCGCAACAGTCATATGAATTAGGAGAGATGTGTAGATTGTATTTATCATTCCAACGTCCTTTAACTGAGTCAGTGGTATCGGGAAGTAGACGGAGCGCATTTTTATCGTCTTTTATTCTAACAATATCTAATACTAAACAGTGGTTAATGATTGGGAAGCTACTCCATCATTTATAGCAAATGGTGAGAAGTGCAGGTGGCTACGTGTCCATCCCAAAAGACACTCTGGTAATCGTGTGTTACGAATCGTTTAGTAGTTATGAACGGATTTCAGGTAGGTAATGTTCACCTTTAAACGGGTCAATAATTGACAGCAACTGGTGTAGTGCGGTCGGCGCCTGAATTTTGACAGTGGGTGAGTTTTATTGTAATAGACAATAACAACATCCCACTGACAGGTCCCAACCCACTCACTATCACTGTCCGATTCTGGGTGCATCACAGATTCAGCAAGTCTATTTATAAACGTGCTAGAGAACAAATTATTTCAAGATAGTGTTCGTCAGACAATGTCCACTTCTGGGTCTCTGTTTTGTCCTTTTGTAAGATACGACTACAACTCGAGCGTTTCAATACATAACACAAGTGAGTATGTTCGATGGACCCATAGTCCAGCAGGTTTGAGGACTAACTGATCTCTGTCTCAGCATAGCTTCTTACGCATGCCATATAGGCAGAAGCAACATTTGGTGCCTGGATCACGCTGTATATGGCCAATGACCCATTAACAAGTGAACTAAATTTGCGCGAGAGAACTGAACCCTCTCAAAACTGTCCTGTCTAAAAGAAAATTGTTTGGATTTCAACTAAGCTCATTTGTTTACTTCTAATACACCAGAAAACATGGTTGTCCTTCATTCGCTAGTTGCATTTCTTCGGCATGAAAGCATGATCTAGTCTACAATTGGAAAATCTTTCTGTGGTTTTATCCAGCCAGCGATCCGTCGTAAACAGAAGCCTAGAATTTTCGAGGTATCGTCGAAAGGTGTATGTCATACAATAATAAAGTAAAAATTATCGGCGGTGAAAAAATCGGAGGAATACCTGGTTTTATATCTCAGCATATTCAGCTGGTTCATCTTTTTTGCAACTCGGTCATCAACTAGATCAAGAATTTTCTGGGCAAGAATAGAAGAAAATTAAGTTGAGAGTAGGTTCAACGAAATGACTTTTATTGTACATAAACAACATCAGGTACCGTGTAGCTTATAAACCAGGGAGATAAAAACAAGATGAATCCGTTCTATACGTTATCAGTTGCCTCCACATAGATAAACAAAAGGAACCAAAAAAGAATCACGGAAATACGGTTTGACGCATTATTTAGTACCGAACTCGGAAACGCTAGATTATATTCACGTTTCGGAGCATATTTTTACACTTTAATTCGGCAACACGGTGTGCACACATTACCTTGAAAGGGGTTGGGGGCCAACCTGGACTGAAAGCGAGTCAGTGAAATGACAATCGTGGATCTTGTCCTTTCAGTCCTCCGGGAGAATGGTTAATGTTGTCAGTGAGGTGGGCCCATGACAAAAATGAGAAAGATCTGACACAAATATGGGATGAGAATATCTAGGCATAAAATGGAATTGTGTTGTCACGAGCAGACACACACAAAGCTCTCAAATTTTGTTCCTTTGTGTTTCATCCCGTTTTGTGTTTGATGTAATTCTTTGGCATCAAGTAAAGTTGATGAAATCACAGGCAATATGATAGTGCCAAATCGGCTTCAGGTTTCTGAAAAATTAAAGACTGAACTCAGATGTACATCCAATAAACAAGGCCACTAGTCAAGCTTTGTAACCGTGTTCGGGCTTATTCCATATTCTGAATAGATCTTGGAACTCGCATAGCAGAAATTATCCTCATTTGGACGAACTGTATACTGATTCACATGAAACAACCTTTGACACTAGAAGGGCAGTGAGCGTTACTATGGGCAGCTGATGTGAATGAGCTTCTTCATCTTCTAACGTGAGCCTTTTAAACGGGCTTGAAATCAGAACCCCATGAACCGTAATTTATAAGGTGACCCTTTTGCCGAGGGCTTCCATTGGGAGTGCAGCTGACAGCTGCCTGATTCCAGAAGAAACTAACCAGAAAAACTATGTGTGACCAGACGCATTGAACTATAACCGAACCCAGGATGTGAACTTTCTATACCGCATCTCATTTCCCCATATCTGCACAAAACCTCATGGTGAAGTCCGATCCATCAGAGCATCAGTACCTGCTTCTGTAGAGGTCCTCCGAGAGAATCTTGCTTTCTAGCAGTCTTTACACTTTCAGTGCCTGGCCTAGAAAAGCGTTAATCTAAATGTCGGTCAAGCATTAGCGATGTGAAAAAGGAATTTCTAAATACCCACCAATCCCTTTTGACTTCTAACCATCCGGTAGTGTTTACGCATGATATTCAGCCACAAGGTGTTCCACCCCATTGATATCCTAGGGATGAAGTTAAAAACGGGTGTTTTTGGTGCCAAATTATTCAACTGGAGAATGGGTTATACAATTAAGGTTGAGGTTAAGGCAGGAGAACTGCAATCACCCCATAGAGTGGACTGCAGCTGGAGCTACCTGGAGAATCGAAAGTACTCTGACCTTAGAGACTCCTGCGAATATCTTTTCCAAAATGTGGCGGATGATTTAGTTCGAACAAATTACCGGTTGCTGATATGCTCGTCGAGGTAGGAAAGTAACTAATTCACTACTGCTTTCTAGAGGAGGACTGTCCTGTTTCTTTAAACGATAAGGCTGGTGTAATTCGTCATCATACTTATGTTGTTCTGTTATGGGTAATTTTGATTCCACCATTTGGGCGAATCTGATTCGTCACCCTTGTTTGGTCACTACTCAGGTTCAAACTGGAAGTGCGTCCATACTTGCCATATCGTATACGCCATAAGCAAGGGACTACGATTTCGTTGAAGCATGTCACAAAACTTCTTAGAATTGTATCTTCGAGACTGGGTCTGCAGAGTTTACAGTCTGGATCGCGGGGCTGTGAAGCTGAATGAACGAACACTTCAGACAATATGCACACTTCCTGCACTTCAATTCTGTAAATAAACCATTCAATGATGTTATTGGACAGGGGACAGATTCTTTTAATTGCTGTAATATATATATATATATGTACAATTCAGTCTCGTTTATATTCTACCATTTGCTGGGCTCATTTTTCTCGACACCCTGTACTTCAGTTCCCCAGGAGAAAAAGCCTACTGATGCCTGATATGAACTGGTTTTTAACCTGGTTCACAAACACCATTTGACACAACTGGAGTTGAAAATCATTCAGATGCCCCATTATTCCTAAGCCTCAAGATCGACAGTCTGAAGAGAGAAAGTGATGCGAGAATTTGAGACAAACCTCACTTCCGAAACAATAACGCATGTGCGAACTCACTGACGTCGTTAAATTAGGAAGAAACAGTTGTCGATCAAACTTCCACCCTGAAGCCCGAGCGATAGTGATGTCGTCTGGCTGAAAAATGAAAAACAGGGTTGTCCAATGCTTGCAGAACTGCTTAGCACGCCCGTGGCAGTGAATTACAAAGAATCGAAATAGATTTTGTGATGAGTGCCACGCACAGCCCAGTCAGATAAGGCTTAGCTACTCCGTACAGGTATATCATTCTTGTTGGGATTCGTCCCTGCTACTCAGAGCCACAAGCCGGATCAGCCACAACAAGTGTGGATGAGAGTATCAAATAAGCCCAGAGTGAGATTCTGGTGGCCCTTCACATTGGCCATTGAGCTAGATAGTCCAAGAACATCTTAACGTTCGTGTAACCGTTGTTCAGCTAGATTAAGGGCGTAAGGGAGATGATATATGGACACACAGGCAGGATATGGTCAGACACAAAAACGCAGGTATATGCATAGTTCGCGTATCATACAGATACATTGGCACAAGCCACCTGACGCCTTGGTCAATGCCCCCACACTGGTGACACCAAAACCGCTTCACTAACAACCATCCTTCCCCAATTGCAAATTTGAATTTTGCTGATTTCTTGGTTTCACTCTCGTGGGGGATTTTATTAGAACATACGAGTGCTTGTGAGAAGTCAAGTTAAGAATAAGCTATTGACTCCTCATAGATGATGGAATGTCCTGATAATTCCCCACCTGACCTGAACCATTAAATCAGTTTTACTGCTTGCGAGCAGTATAACCTTACAGTATAGTTGTGGTGTACAAATCCTGATTCAGATGGAGAACGATGCGTTACTGTAGACAGTTCCATTCGTACTGAATGACAAGGGTTTCAAAACGATTCTTTAATACTGACTACAAGAATTTGGTCACGTCTTCCTCAACCCATACTATGAGAAGCCTTTCTCAGGAAAGTGTTGTTTCATCAGAACGCAGTTTATAATATTCAGAGCGGATATACAGCCTACGGGTTCCTGTCTCGTCCGCTGGCGGAATGCAAATTTGACCGTTGTTTTTCTGAGTGCTGACTTCAGAAGGTGAGATCATTATTTCTCTAAATTAAAGTAAATAGATGGTACGCATTGTGAAAACCTCAGTGATATATCTCATCACTACAGAAGTTGAACACTTACCATATCGTGCTCTGCGATTCTCAACCTCAGTTTTCGATTATTCTCTCTCAATTTATGAGCTCGTTGTTTGGCTTCTCGTAGGCTCCGGTAAGAATTTTCACAGAACGACTTGGTTTCCCCTTCTGAAATTGGAAAATTATCGGGCATCAACACCGGAATGAATACTCGGTAACCGCGAAACCGCTTGTAGAAAAAAACAACAGAGAAAGCCAACGGCGCAAAATGTTACAATGATTATCAATAAGCACTAGAGTTTGTAATCAACCTACACATTAATATCAGCCACACTCTCGTGTGCACGTTACAGTTAGTTGTGTTTTTTTCGAACTTACGAAGCAACTTTGTCTTTCGCAATCCACATAGGATTTTTTATTGCTTCTGAAGTTGTTGACAAACGGTCATCCCACCTAGTTGTAATCTGAATCCCTTCTGGAATTCCTTGAAGTACTGAATTTCAGTACGGATTGAAAACACTGGACGAACTAATAGAGTACATTCGTTGTACGCTGAGTTTTCAGTAATTCCGGTTAGTTTTGATGCGAAATCATGACTATGTCTGTCCTACAATTGCAGACAACCCCCGATACTCAGTTTGCTTCCTTTTTCCAGCGGATTGGGACGACTCTTACTGGGACAGTGAGAGACAAAATGAGTCACCGGTTTCTTGTAACACTCGCTGTTATCTTTATCATTGTTTTAAGAAGAAACCTGCTTGTTTCACATGCGTCACAAAATAGGTTATATGAAATGGAACACCGCGCAAACGACAACCATCAATGTGCTGATTAGCGCACTTATCCAAATGAAATTACCTCCGTCAAATTAGCAGTCCATTACTGAGTCGCCTCATTATGAACAGTTTATCGAACCATGGATTGTCAGTCACCTACTGCTGATTTAAGAAACCGGATGTCGTCCGAGATGCAACTAACAGAAACCGATCCAGCGGCACAAAATGTAGGCTTTCATTTCACCAGCCTATAGTATCGAATGCGCATAGAACTAACTATTATTCTCCACGATTCTTCCGTTTAATTGTAGCATTTAGCGGTTAACTATTATTTCCCACAATTCTTCCGTTTAATTGTAGCATTTAGCGGTAAATTATATCGAAGTTCATCAAGAGGTACAACGTTCTTTATAACGAACTCAATAGCAAAGTTCACGAAGTTAGACGAAGAGAACATTTCGCCAATCAGGGTAATCAACTAGAAGGATGGTTGTATTTTCACCAGCAGTTGTCGTATCAACTTAGTTAGGCAGCACAAACGCTTTCCGTCAGCGCATCTCAGATAACAAAGTGAGGGTTTACTACGTACTCGAAATACTTGCTGCCGTTGAAATAAGGAAATTTCACCTTACCCTATCAAACGCTGATATAACCAGTAACCAGTAGCTAAATGTTTGTAAATAGGGTTCAGGCGTAGAGGAGGTCTTATGTCAGCCTGTTGTCATGAAAGGAAAAGCTACTACCTAAAGTACACTGTACTGTATTTCCAAGGTTTTCGTGAGCGACGTGAGTCGAGATATCACAATTAAAGAAGGTTCAAAAGGCATGTAATCTCATGCATTTTATACTCGAAGAACATCCTCAACGAAACACGATACTTGTGAGTTTGATAAAAACCCTTCGGCAGCATATGACCCATCTCGTCCTTCTTGGATCTCGTCATGTAGGTGCAGTCCCTGAGTTTCCGTAGGTTTTAGTTTCCAACTGAGTCCCAGTTTTAGGCAGTTCGAGGAGTAATTTGCAGAGTAATTTGGTTTAAAGGGAAACCCAACTGTATCCAACTGACACCATCTATTATGATGTTCTTCAGCCGGAGTTGGTATCAACTGGAAAATTACACGGCCGTTGAGCAGCACTTTCAGTCCAAAAACATAATTAGCAGGAGATTCAGCTGGAATCAGCTGAGCTGCCTGTTAAAGCCTCTAGCGCCAATCGTAATCACTTGTTTTGTGCTTGTCTTTCGGTAAACCGTGTGACTTCCGGATACCAGGTACAACAAGATGAGTTACAAGAGTCTGAGCTAAATATAGACCAATCATTGCTATTTCTGATCCGTCAGGTTTCCATAAAGAATATGCCCATAAAACTGACCGCAAGTACAAATAGGGGATCGCGATATTTGCGTTTGTGCTCATTACTGGACACGCTATATGTCATCTTCTAAGCTCCCTACGGATAACAGGGGATTAATTTGACCGTCGGTTTGAAGATGTTTAGATCGAGTCTTCAGAACTGCTGTAGAGAAATCAACATCTAGTTGCTTAGTTACAGTGATACAGACCGCACTTTTAAATATCCATAAATTTTCGCTCCGCTCACCAGGTCCGTGTTTTTTTCACTGTACACCTTTTATTTTTGTACAAAAGAAATTCCGCGGCAACCAGAGCCTATATTTTACCTCTCCATCGGAGTTTGAAGAAATGCAACAAGTACTCCTAAACATCACGCTACGAACTCCGACTTGGTGATCTTCAAGCTCTTCCTGACACAGACTTATTTTTCCCGAAATCTAGTTCATCCACATGTCATGAAGTCACGTTGTCCTACTCGTGTTTTCGAGCACGCCTTCACGCTTCACGTGTGGTTCAAATCCGAGCGAGTCATCCTATTCCCATTTGAATCAGAAATTTATACTAGATGAACATGTAAATCAGTGCTTTACTCTGTTTGTTTATTATAAGCTCGTGACACAGTCATCAATAACCAGCAGGGTTGTAATCCTCGGGGACCCATCATAACATACTGTTAAACTACTACTATAGCCGATACTACGATATCGACCTTAATGAGAATTTTGTATTTTACAGAATTTAAGAGTGCTTGTGTTCCAATCTAAACTTTTGATGAAAACCCTTGGGCACTGGTTGCCTGTCATAAAATGTATAGCTTGCCATTTTCAGGCAACATATGGTGCGCTGTGAGAAGTTACCATGACCTGAAAAGTAGAGCCTAACATGATGACAGGCTACTGACACACTACACACGCAACACTACTAGGATAGTAAACATGACTAGTTGTAACGTAAATGAAGTCAAATTTTTGAAGTATCGTAGCTCAAAATGTTCAGCATAGAATGAATGATGTACCGAGCAAGCGCAGTTTACTCCGAATCTCCTCGATAACTTCCAGGATCGGACGATTGACTGGTGGGCCGATAGGGTCATCTCGTTCATCATGCATAGTATCTTCCGATTGTCTGTTCTGGTGCAGTGAATATCCGGTCCGCATGTTTTAGCTGATTATATCTTGCTAGGCAGGTGATTTATAGATGAGTGGAAATCGATTGCCTGTTCGAAGCAGAAGTCACGTTACTAACTTGTAGTCCAAGGTCATGGCCTTGTATTAGTGCACAGTTGATGATAGCCATAATATGATTCAGAAGGTATATATGCACTAATAACAGTCTTTACTATGGTTGACAGTGGTGAGTTGCAACACGTATAAAAATAAATAAAATGCGGAATGTGGAGCAAGACAAAAAGGGAACTTATCGGTTGTGAGAGTCCCTTGGTGAAAGTCCGGACGGAGGTAACGTGTTCTCTCCGCAGCATAGCTGCTACACGTGTTCCATAATTGTCCGTGGACTTGTGGAGACGGGTTGCCTTCCTGCTCCCTGCGCGCGCGCGAGTCTGTGAGTCTTGAGTATGCTCGGCTTTCCTATATGTAGGTGCGTTTGCGTGTACGTGGGTGTCAGCACATGACTTGTTGCTACGCTTAATGGCCGGTAGAGACAGTCACCCTTGTGTGTCGCAATTTGTAAGCGTAGGGTAAAAAGCGAGTCTCGTGATCTAGGGAGCGATTGTGAGCTGTGTAGTCAAGTCACGATTGTGTAGCGTGGTTTGTGTGTAAAAAAGGACAGATCTCGTGATCTAGTGAGTGGCGGTGAGCTGTACAGTCATGTATGTTGGTGAAGGGGCCGCTACACTTGCCGGACGTACGCATCATATAGCAAGACTGAACGGACTCAGAGGGGGTCCAATATCGCCTTCTTAAGAGGCCCTGGGAGGTTCTAGAGGTTTATGGGGCAAAATAAGCTAAAGTTGATGCAGAAATGTTTACTTGTTGAGCTTTGTGATCAATACGTATGCTTTTTTCGTTTAGTAAAATGTAGATTCGTCTTGTCTTGCGCGTACCCTGTAAACAGTCAGCGTCCGTCATCAAGGAAGACACCAACCACATGAGACCACAACAGATATTAGACATACTGGCTGTTGTTGGTATAGATAAGACCAATATTTATTAGTGTTCTATTAGAAGAGGATTTCGGAGAATCATTACACGGGAGGATGTCTACGGAGCTTATTTTATTAAGTGTTTCAAGCAGAAAAATACAGGCGATTGCTTTTCGTATCCACAATAATGCTCTTCGGCTGAAACTGCCATCGCTCAAAAGGTGAAGTTTTGTGCGTTTAATTGCTGCTCTAAGCAGAGTAGATCAAATAGATGGTCAGGAAGCGGAGTGAGGAAATCAATCTGATCGATGTCACGTACCTGGTCTGTGTGGGGGAACTATTCGAACATGACGCTGCATTGAGAAGCATTTGTTGAGTATTAAACAATCCATTGAATACGATCCAACTATAATATCCGGTTACGGTAGCTATCAGATACGGTGAATTGGTCTGGAGATGCTATGACCTAACAAAATGACGTCTAGTACATTAATATCTGTTAGTAGTGGCGCTTCCAAATAACACTGATCTTCTATTACTAAAATAGATGTGCTGAATTTTCACTACCGGACTTGTTTGCTGAATAACTTGTGCTATTATGAAAATACACTGACGAACGGGTTTAACATGGGCTGTCTCTTAGTGTTTTTTGTCCAGAGTGGACTATGACTACCCTCCAAGTGGAAAACAGTCTCAAAACTGATGTGGTTCACTGCACATGGACAGTGCGTTGTCTGTCTTGCCTGATTATTACCGTCGCTTACATGGTTCTTTCTGCACCGCATTGACGTGCGTCAATTCAGTTACTGATATATCATCGATTCATCATTTGTCAGGCTTTTGTGATGATCATCAAAGCGGTAGGTTGTATAAACAACTTTCTCATCTTTTCGTTAGTAAGTCTAACAAGGGATGTACTCGTCCCAGGTTAATTTTTTGGGGATCTTTCATGGGCAACAAGTACTTATTCAATGACCCTGAGAAAGAGGAGGAAGTACCACAAAGTACTTTATGGAATAATCGAACATAGAAGTCCGTCTAATCAGCATCAGTCAGTGACTGTGAGAATAACTGGATATTTAAAAAAATTGTTTCACGTTCACATCATACTCGTTTGAGCAGTCGTCCTGCTATCCTAGGGCAATTAATCCGGTGCATCCATACTCAAGGGGGAAGCACTAGAGTCGGGTTTCGCCTTTACTGGAACTCATCAGAAGTATGCATAATTGGCCGTGCCGGGCTTTGAACTCCAAACATCTGACGTGCCAGGCGGGCATGTTACCACTACTCCACCAGCGCAAGCTAGATAGCCGTAGAGTATTGGTAGATCAAGTGTCTTCCGTTGGATTGCTCAACGCCGAAACCTTTTTTGCACACTGCAGCTGGACAGACCGTCTTATGGGCTATTGGTGTAGAACACTTATACCATTATATAAGAAAGGATTGCTTTTCAATTGCTCTGAATTTGCCATAAACCTGAAGCATAAACTGGAAATTTCGAGCATCACTGGACCGGACAAAATGAGCACAATTTGCGGCTTTGTGCTTCAAGTGTGAGTTCTAGGGCAGCTGGCAGTTTCCCTCCTGGGGTGAAAGTTCCCCAGGCGTCCGCTGACATGTTCCAAACGATTCAGTGGCTCTAACCACAAAACGGCACGTCACGACTCGACGAATTTTCTCGCGACAATTTTCAAGCAAGACCTTATGGATCCGCGGTTTCTCCACAAAACCGTTAACAGATGTTGAGAAATAGACGTAGCAATTGACCCAAATATCATGGGATTCACCTGGTGCGAATACCCAATACAAACCCTGTTTATCTGGCACTTAATTTCTGCATAATCACACAAGACCTGATTGTGAGTCGTGATCAATTGAAACATCACATTCTGACTGTCCACAGGATCCTTGAGTGAACTATGTTCAGAAGAAATTATGCTTAACTTTTTCAAAACCACATAATCAGGCCATTCAGTGGAGCAGATGAAGCGCTGTTCAACCAAGACCGGTAGTCTCACTGTACACGCAGTTTGTGATACCACGGAATACCTGCAGATTCGCGATTCACAATATTTTTCTGATAGTATTT
Source organism: Clonorchis sinensis (assembly GCA_003604175.2). Taxonomy (NCBI): domain Eukaryota; kingdom Metazoa; phylum Platyhelminthes; class Trematoda; order Opisthorchiida; family Opisthorchiidae; genus Clonorchis; species Clonorchis sinensis. Next base: position 195,522,080 of record CM030369.1, on the reverse strand, counting down.
CAGCTCAACTGACAGGAGCATATGGAAGCCTTCGTGCTTTAGGTATTAGCTTTACTGAGAGGTTTCACTTTGATGCTCGCAGATTTTCGCGTACCAAGCTGGTCAGTGGATAGAGGCCGGACGAACACAGTCTCTTGGTCCTCCGCGTTGAAGGTTGGAAAAAGTTCAACGACATGATTCTTAAAAATTTGTACTACTTTAGTAGTGTACGGGCACCCACCTGCTGCCTTGCTGTCAGGCATTTGAGCCAAAGGCGTTGTTTGCGGAATTTATTCCTCATTTTGTCTGGGTGCGGTGGGGTCTGGTAGTATCCCTGCTAGCGAACAGCCACGGGCATCAAAACCGAAAGCATTAGCATGCTACATCGGCCGCGGCATGGTGTTATTGGCGAAGTCGCATTATTTGCTGCATACAACAAGGGGGTTAAGTGAAATCATTCCACTGCTAACGTCACCATTCTTTAACACATTCGCCCTTCTATCCTATCCCGGCCTAATGTGAATACTCGCTCTGCACCTTCAAACACCAGGACTGATCCCTTTGTTCGGCATGCATCACGTTCAGCTCATGCTTCTACGCGTCCCTTTTCAGTAGCAAGGCTAAACAATTCGAAGGCCAGTTCACGTAGCTAAAGTTAATGTTCGCACACTGAGGCACGCGAGAAAACAAGAGAATCTTGCTCGTATACTGGATTTCTCCTGCACTGACGTATGCTGTCTGTCAGAAACGAGGATTCAGGACGCAAGTACTCTAGTTGAAATGAGTGTCCCAGCCCCCGGACTGTCGTCCCGCTTCCGGTTACAAATATCTAGCTGCTGCAGCTGGGTATGGGTGGGTAGTATGTCAAATCGTCGAGTGGGAGCATTTCTACTTGACTCGATACCCGTTGACAGTCGCCTCTGAGAAGTTCACTTGACAATTTCCGTGAAATAACCCCGAGAAGGAGAGGTCAGTAGCCTAATTCTACTGTATCTGCCTCCGCGCCGACGGAGTGTAGCGCCGAATCTGACAAAGACAGCTGCTATGACACTGTAGGTGTTGTTTAACAACGGACTAGTACCTCAGAAACTTGTGAATTCCGATGGCATGAACGATCAGGTAGATACGCTAAGGCCCGAGTGGCTAGAGGTGTTGGGTTTGGACACGGGACAAGGGCAACGGAGAAGGCCTACTAATGATGCGTGTTTATCGCAGACTGTCCACTTTCTGTAACAAGTTCCGGAACAGCAGAAATCGCCTGACCACGAGATGCCCCCCCCAAAGAAGCAATCACGAATCTAAGTAGAACACCTTGCCATCACTTATCAGTGGAAGGGGTTGATTGCTGTCTGCAGGTGATTCTGGAATACCAGCGAAAACTCCGACCATAAACTTTCTATCCGCTGCTTTTCAAGTCTAATCAAAATGCGCAAACCTCGCTTAGCCTTTAGGAAGCTCGTGAACTCAGAAACGGTTCTTCTAACACCTACTGGCTGGCTCGATGTCAGATGTTAACGTTCACTGGGGACAGATGTCTAAAACGCTACAAAGTGCCGAAGTAGAACCCAGCCAACCTCACGCAAACATTGGATCTCTGTTGGGACCGCGGCTTTTCTGGAGATCCGGCGACGGATTCCTTTTGGTTGCATCTACAACACAACTCTACGCCTCATTTGACACCAGGTAAAGCCCGGTGTTCATGCAGACCGGAAACCTTGGTGGATCCAACAGGACAAAGAAATGAAAGATGTGAAAAATGCTCGAAACGTCCTCAGATTGTTCCACCCGACTCGTTCGACCATTCCTCAGAGGTCTGTCGTCACGGAAAACTCCAGGGACAATAACGGATATCTAGGTATCCATTTAGAGAGAATGTTCGGACCGTTGCGCAAAATAATTCGAACAACAATCCAGTTGGTCAACTGCTACCTCTAATCCGGACTACCACCTTTCCACAGAAAAGTGAACTGTGAATATGGAGTCTCCTTCAGTCTCACAAGTGTCATCGCGCTTCTGGTCCCGATAACCTTCCACCTGCCCTGTCCAAGGACGGCAGGTGAATTCCTCCGCCATTGCCTGTATAGCCTAGTTGTGTCTAACTGGGAGGAAGAGACTGTCTCAGACAACTGGGGTACTCGCAGTGAACGTAGTAAACACAGAGGTGTCGGTTTGATTTCCGTTGTGACGGGGCTTCTGGTGTCCATATCCTTAATCGTTTCACGGCGGCACGTGAAACCTCGGCCCATGTGCCTCAAGTGGGATTTTGACCGGGTGGAGACTGTGTACCCTGCTCCCACATTTTCCAATGACCGAAACTGTAACAGCTGGAACCAACGTACCCTTGATTCATCGCTTATAGCTGATAAACTGAACTGAGAAGGTTTCCCGACAGAACCATCGCATTCCGTCAGGTGTGAGAAGGACGTCATATGTACAGATGACCCACAATCTCGGTGTTTCTTGGCTTCAAGGGTTCGCTTGGTTCTATCGATCGATCAGAGCTCTTAACCACACTCGCTCAACAGGGTATGGCGTTGTGGCGGCCACACGCGGAGTGGTTTTGTTCGCACATGGAGTAACATAACCAATAGCACTTTGGTATGGTGAAGTACGCTGTAACCGAGCTTCAGGCGGAAAACAATACTGTGGATAGTATCTACATGGGTGAAAACCAACTAATTAATTATTGTGCTGAAATGAGCACGCTCAGCTATAAGGTTAACATCATCATCAACAACTCTAAAATCGGGTACATGCCGTACAGTGGTTATAGTAGTCACAATTTACTTCGCCGATGATTTGGAGAGCCAGCGTGGATAGCTACGTATTGGAGGCGGTAGCCCATACAGTTGATGCGACAACACAGGGGTATCAGTGGATATCTCAATGGGGAATAGATTTGAAGGGGAGTTATGCATTGATTGCGACAGCTTGGATGCATCAGCAGCATTAAGGGCGTGACTGAGCCATGTCTGACAATATCTCTAGCCGTTGAAGTGTCCTGCCTTGGGGTCCCCATTCAGAGAGACGGCAGTGACCAGCGCAGCCGAGTTTGCTGATAATGCCATACATGCTTCTCTGCCAAGTCATGGTTTGATCTCCACTGACTCGTTTCCACCTTTCAGTTGGTTGTGCAAAAAGAGCCCTCCGAGGAAGTCGGTCGACTGGCATACGGAGAAAGTAGCAAAGCCAGCGCAACCTATGCAGTGTGACCAGTGTTCTTCGTGGGCGTTATTTCTTCCGAGAACCATTCGACGTACTTCAGCAATACTAATCCGGTGTTTTCACCAGACTCGGGCAGTGCTCCGAAGACATCGATGGTCAAACACTGAGTCTTTTGAAGTCCTCAGCATGTAGCGGCCAGTTTCCCTCCCGGTATAATGAAGTGGAGCGCAGCATGGCATTGCAAACTCAGGTATTGACGGATAAACCTGTCACGGATAGGTTACAGGTGATTCGGGTTCACAAAAGCTGCTCTGGCTTGTGACAGGAATGTCGAGTAAATGTGGAAAATTAAGTCATTTGCTCACGCGCAACCTGGTTTCGGAGAGTAGATCGAGCTTTTGTTATTGTTTTACTGTGGGGCATCCTACGCAACTATAGCTTTCGATGAGAATGGCTGAAATAAGGACGTAGGTACTATGATCCTTTAGCCTGTTTGCGAAGACTGCTGTATGTAAAGCTTTGCTTTCCGGTCTCTTGTTTGACCTAGCCACGTTATACAATTTAAGCTGTCATTGCTAATTCACGTTTAGCAGAAGTGAATTTGGCCACCAGGACCTTGATTACTCTCTGACTGTTCTGGACGACAGTTTATTTGGCCAGTTCACCCTCTATCCATGTTTTTGATCTGACCGGCTCAACTTAAGTGGTGGTCTGTGAGTTTAGAATTCCATCGTTTCTGAACTGCTACTATGCCTTCCGCTTTGAACAGCCATCCGGCTGCTGGGCTGGCTGAGGTCTAACCGCCGTTGTTCAAATAGGGTGGTGAGTCTCTTTTGTCTTGACCAGATTTTTCAGAAGATTTTTCCAAAATGTTGGGGTGAATCAGTCATTGTGCCTTTATTCAACAGGTTACTCAAGGCGACCGCTTCAACCATGAGAGTATAAACCGTACTCCAGTTGAAACGCGACTACTCGGTTCGATGATACAGCGACATCTGACCACATCACACGAGAGCACCGGACATGATGTCGACCAGGGGTGCACTGACCACGCCTCTAAGTTAAGTGCATTAAGTCAGCATCACAGAACACTCACTAACTGCGGTGGTCTTCCCTGACTTCAAAGGGATCTCCACTCCGTGGTTAGGGTGGTTCTCCCACATATACTTGGTCAATGTCCTAGAGGTTTGTAAATATTTTTCGGGCCATTTATTCCCACGTGTTAGGGTTTATAATGATCTATCGTAAAGTTTTCCCATAACTAGTGGGTTTCACCGAATGCGTCACTCTTCCATTTTTGTTCAGTGTTGTCGTGGACACCATCATGGAGTGTTGAAATTCCGTGTTGAAATCACATCTGGAAGAAAATGCATATACTTGGATTACGGGGGTGGTCCTGTTCCGTTACTTGTTAGTTATTTGACCCGCGCAAACTACTCCAACCAGGGTATCAGCAGTGGTCCCGTTTTAGTGTGCGCTTTTCACCATCAAAGTGCAAGGACTTACATCAGGGTTTCTAGTATCCCTTTTAAACTGCAGAATGAGGAGCTTGGTTTTCTTGATAGGGGGACATATAGGCCTTGTGTGCACTGTGACCGATGAAGTCAATGCGCACATTTTCAATGCACGATCGATGTTTGCCAACTTGGCTTATCTTTGGCATCAGCCGGTGAAGCAGCTGCGTTATCCAGCAGAATAAGCATACAGACCGTCCAGGTTATTGTCGGTTGAACGGCTCTGCAGTGATTTGGGCATACACCCGAACCAACCCCTTGAAGGCTTTTCGCGACCCGGCTTAATGCGCACTCTCTCGTCCTGCCCCCTGAGCGCACTTTTTCATATGAAGGCAATACGTAGCTATGTGCCAAAAGACAGTTTCTAATGCAAAGTTGTTTTGATCTACGTTACCGATTCGAAAACTTGTCATTGCTACTGTGCAACCTGGGTCCAAATGTTTGGCATTTGCCTCTTGAGGTCCGTGCATTTCATGAAAGAACAACCAGCGCATGAGACCTAAATGCCGCACTATGCTTGTCCTCGTATAATCGGCATGCCAAGAGTATCCGACACTAAACATTTCAGTGACGTGCATTGAGGCGCGGTCTTGCGCGCACATTCTCACAAATCCAGAAGGCCAATCAACTGGAACAAGCCGATTGCAACAGGGCGGGCTGGAAATCGGCCGAGTGAAAGCGAAAGTTAGCTGGGTGAGCTGGCTGCTATATGCAGACTTGAAAAGCTTGGGGAGTGCCCCTTTACATCGCCCACTTTGTGTTGGTTAGGCAGCCAGAGTGGTAAGTTTAGCACGATCAGTGTCTTGGTGATCACCGCAAAACAAGTCTGATACGGTCTCAGTCGTGGATGGAGCTGGTTACACTGAGAACGGAAGCTCGCGAGACAGGGTCGAGAGCCCAATATAAGCCTGATTTTTATGGCATTGGGCGGCTTTATTCGAACGCAGTTGCAGCGGCAATGAGACTGCGAATTATGGGACCGTTAAAGGAAATTAGAGCGAAATTTCTATGTACTGAAATTGCGGTCGAATGTTCTGCTTGTGATATTCTCCTCAAAGTGTATTCAAAATCCCAAGAAAGCACACGGAGATTACCAATCAGAGCCAACTTCACTACAAGGTCGTTGAAGCGCCATTCGAGTTCTTCTGTGATCAGGGAGCGTAGCGTCTGTAGCTCTTCCACCTGATCAGAATTCATGCGTTTGAAATCGGCACAGTGTTTTAAGGCTGCATCCAGAGCTTCTTGAACACGATGGAACGCATCGCGTGTGGAATGGAACTGTCCTAACTCTGTAAAGCCACGACGAGATCCCTGTCAACGGGTACAAAAAACGAATTCAAGTGACCACATGTGTACATACAAAGACCCCTGAGACAATAAACATTGAATAACAATGACTCGTTTATGTCAGTAAACTGGCGATTTTGTCGAATAAAATGACGGTTATCGACTGTTTAACAATAAAGTTCGGGATACAACATTCCGCTGTCTACCTCCAAGGATGCGAACTACATTGGTCGTTCGTAAACCGGAAGACAGAGTTGTGAGTACCTTCCAGACGTTAGCGCTCGGAAGATCAGCTCAAAACTATTTTACCACAACCAAGCATATCGATTGCCTGGAACTTCACAGAATTTCACACGTTCGTCAGTGCAAACAGGCTCGGATCCATATACATAGGTCTTGTCCACTGTATTTGTACACGGAGGACCACTAGCCAAGCAGACTCATCACAGGAACTAGTCGCGTAATATTATTCGTCTACTGGAAGTGTCATCGGTGCAAAGCAACACCAAGATGTAGGTTTGTGTGAGCCTCTCTCTCATCGATTGAAGAGGTGCGAAAACGTAATGTTGACAAAATTCTTATACTTTCCAGCCTTATTAGTTGATTTATCACCTACTCCTGTCCCACTTCAACGACTCTTGCTCTTAATATTGGTTGTTGGAAGCCACCCCATCAATGTTGACATTATAGCAAAAGGAAACCAATGACCCGAAAAGTGGTAGTGATCACAAGCGTAGGCAACTTCGCTCCAAGTCCCAGCAGAACTGTCTGTCACTAGTATCATGTTAGGGAACGGTGGTATCCGAAGTTGAATTTACACCACGTGAAAACCGACTTGCTTTGAACAGGCCCCGCGGAGAATGCAACAATCTTACTCAGAGAAAGTGCAGCTCTACGATGAGGCTTAATGCATCAAAACTAAATGCTCCGTTTAGACCCTTGGAGAACAGTAGCAAAATGATTTGGTCATTCAAAATAAATCTGAACACGATAATCTGCCGATTTGATTCAGTTGCATGCAAATTAATCGGGACGAGAAGTGGAAACACGCCAGAAGCGAAATAATCTACAGTAAAGTTATAGCTCTAAAAACCCTAGTTCGCTAATGCCCGTGGACTGAATCAAGTTCTAACTTCTCGACTGTCACTGCTGGGGTCTAAGCAACATTAGCGAAATTGAGCCACTATGCTCCTTCGTACCAGATGTATTAAGTCCTAACTTCTCAACTGTCATTGCTAGGGTCTAAGCAACATTAGCAAAATTCAGCCACTATGCTCCTTCGTACCAGATGTATGATTTGAGCGGAAGCAACATCTATGAGATGTTTCACTTTTACACCAGCGGTAAATCGCGACGTGCTTAAAAAGGCCAATCGGCCAAACTTACAGGAAGAGTACGGGTCCGACACTGAACCGATGGCTTCTCTACAGGGGAAGAAACAGAATTTGGAGCATGGTCACCCGGATCACAGTCGACAACTTGAGATACAGACGTATTCAAAGTTGTTTGCTTCTCTAAAACACGACCAGTCGAAGGGGCAAATAGATCTTTCGGCCGGCTGGGACGAGAAGTGGTGGTTAACCTTCCGATGAGTGGATCCGCACGCTGTGACATCGGTTGTTGCTTCCTCGGTGAACAAGAAGCAGGTGCCCAACGAGCACGAGAGAGTTGTGGAGATTGAGGGCTGGGAGCCTCTGATTGCGACAGGCATGTATGACTGGCTGAGCAAATGGGCATAGCATCAGACGTGCGCGGGAAAGGTGAGCCTAGGCGAACAGTATTCTTTCCGCCCGATTGTCTTTCAGAAGATTGGTTTGAATAGGAATTCACTTCTACGGACAGCGCGGATGAGGCCTTTTTCATCAGGCAAGTGGACGACTCCGTGTTTTTAGGGCGCATGGTCACAGTGGTTGGATGATCCTGAGTATTAGGCGGATATACTTTCCGGCGTGATGCAGTGGTTGGTGCTGTGTAGGCTGGTCGACGAGAACCAGTTTCTACCTCATTCAGTGAATCCACGGGAGATTTAACCGGGGATGATTTCGATTCTGTTCCGTTAATTCTAGTCGAAGAGCACGCCAATGGAGTCGCGCTGCGGGAATCACCGAGAAATGAACTATTGTTTGTATGATTTGGGGATGATCGCTCAGAGATTCCTTCCAAGGTGCCAAAAGAAATTTGGTTGGAGGACGCTAAAAATGACAAGTAGGTGGTGATGAGCTGAAGTAGACTGAATGACAGCAGATGTGAGAATATGTGAAACTGGTTTGCCAGCTGGCTGACACTCGATGCAGCGTTGAAGCAATGAACATGTAAAAAAAAACTTCGCACAAGTATGCCCAAGAGAACAAATGAATTTCACTTTGCAGGAAACACACGGATAGAATTCAGGCACCGAAACTTTGCATCCGGTTGAATAAGAGTGAACAAGAGAGCTCATTCACCATCGAATTTAAGACATAACAGCAAAAAGGAAAAGAATGCACGGAATGAAAGTAGATTGACAATATCCAGCTTTTAAAAGTTAACTTACCGGACATAGGCACTGACGGCGTCTGGCCACCAAAAAGCGATGGTTGAGAGAGAGAGAAAAGGGTGAGAAAAAATAAACTGACTATGACTGAGGGCAAAGCTGACAGTATGCAACGAACAAACTTGCGTTGTGCGCCACAACGTACCCTTCGGTGGGATTCCTGTGCAATACCAGTACGACCATAAACAGTGCGCGTTAAGCCACCTGTGGGACTATCTGAATACGACTCAGCCTAGTATAAGACCGGAGGATGAGGACAACGGCCAACCAGAACGTAGTTTGTTTTCTACGATCGTGATACCAAAAGCCAATTCTGTCACTGCCACACGCGTAGCTCTTAGGTGTCCCCAAAAGATCAAGGTAGATCCCTTGAATCTAATTTGTGTGCGCTGATGGCCTTTCCACCCAAAACCGTCACCGTAGGACGGTTGACTCTACAAGCATTCTAGTAAATGGTTTGCATAAAATAATTTCATGGCTCAGATCATTCACAACTAAGACTGATCCTTATCCGACCGTATCACCTTCTCACAAACTGTAATGTCATGCAAATCGATCTCAACTTTAAAAAACTCATGTCAATATGACTCGGGCTTCCAATCAAAGTGTCCAGTCACAGAAGCTTCTCTCAATCCGGGCCTCGATTTTATAACATAAGTGACCACCAGAAATGACTCCAGGATTCATTTCGAGGACCGTTCGTCAAGCACGACAGCGATCAGGGGTCAATAATGTGGTTCCCAGTTGTTTAAGCTTTCTAAGGTTTCACGGGAGACGATTCGTGCAGAGCAAGCGGTCAATTCAGTATATTTCCGGTGTCGCACCAAAACGTTCTGTCTAAAAATGATGCACACACGGAAGAATTAACTAGAACAATACCGGTGTGTTGAAATAGCCTGTTCCCCTGTATCTCGCATCAATCAGGATATGTCAAATCATGAAAATTCTGGAGTTCATTGAATCTGGATCTATCAAAAGTTCTCTTAGTTTAAGGAATCTACATCTACAGGGATGTCAGTCTTATAGCCCAACCACGCGAATGAAACCCAAGGAGTAAACACCTATCTGGTTAATTAAAATTACGCTGTGCACCTGTTTTCTAAAACGGAAAATGCTTTATGAGTTTGGTGACACCATTTATAGGGATAACGAAAGCACTTACACAGTCCAGTACCATCGGTTTCGCCACTCTCACAACTGATCAGATGGGTCTAATGGTTTTCGTTTATCCGGCTATTCCGAGTTGTTTGTTGAAACATGAAGTCCAGATTTCTTCAGAAGTGCTAACGTGAGTCGGATTTAAATATACGTATTGCATACACCACATATCTGTCATAGCCCAAAAAACCAATGACCAGGACATATTCAGGCGCTACAGGTTCACACTAAAGAAAGTTCGGCACCACAGCCGCATAAGCAGAGCCAGGCGACAAGTTACTGATGTAAAGAAAGAGTAGGGGAGAGCGCAAATCTTTCGGGGTCCCGAGCACATGTTCCGAGTCCCGGGACAATCAGCAGTAGGGAAACTTCCTGTCGATTTGATTACATTGGTAGACAAACCATGCGGTGTTGTCCGGGAGTTAAGGAGGCCAGATATGATCAAATGCTTTCGGAATATCAAGACACCTGATGGGCCGAGAGAATGACCATACTTGTGACGTACGTTGCTTGTGGAATGCTTGCCACTGTAAGCTGGTCTGATTGGACTAATGAGTCGGAGAAATCCCCAGAGCCATTCTTCCAGTTCTCCTCCAGGTTTGTCGTGGGTATTTCATGGATATCAATAGGACTGGGGAAAACAATAACGTGGAATTAAACACAGATGAACCACTCAGAGATGGCACCTAGCCTCATGCTAAAAGAGTGCCAGGTGACGACCTTTGGATGAAATTGTAGTTCACTTCCAGAATTGACTCCGGACTTCGTTATGCTTACAATATATAGCCGCTAAGCAGTGCAATTAACGTTTTTGATGTTATTTTCCATTCAGATTCTCCGAGTGAACGCTTGCCAGTTGAAATAGCTCCGGTCCATCCCCGGGTCACATTTCCTTCTTTCCGTTTCGGCGCCATTATAAATGCATTCCGCGATAGCTAAAAGTCAATATCACTCCGGAGGCTGCTGTCTTGGGTGATGATGACACAGAATACGCTTGACGAATGTCTCAAACCACACACTGATATTGAGGTTACAGAGCAGTGGGCTGTACACTAATAGCAATTACAACCCAGATATAGCAGAAAGAGAGAAAAAACGTCAGGTGCATCCTACCTGATCAGACTCTGTCGTAGGTAAGGTGACACAGGATTCAGAAGGTCGATCCGAGCCTGTCATGCTGATGTTGAGTAAAGAACCTCGAGCTGACCCACTAGAGTATTGGTGAAAAGGGGAGAGAAGTTGAAATTAGTTGGAACAAGGAAAGTCGGGAGTGCGAGAAACGAACACCACTGCCAATTAGAATATTGTTCAAAAAAGCGTTCGTAGACACCTGAGTGAAGCAATGTTAATGTAGTATGCAAAATACTTACATAGACCAGGATTAGCAGGAATCGTTAAGAGCAATAATTATCCACATGTACAAAAGTGTACTACCCTTTGCTACAGTGATAACTGATAGCAGTCTAAGTCATCACAACTGATGTGCACAAATTAACGACCGTACTGTAGTCGTTACAAAGAAGGCCATAAGAGAGTGGGGGTTCGGCATCGTTTAAAGCTCCTCGGGAATGGCACTTGGCCATGTATCAAGGAGCGTGTTTTATCCTGAGGGAAAACTGCCTTGAGAATCGCCTAAACCACATTCTACTTAGGGACGGGTTGCCTGTTATGATGGTTGGATACAGTCTGTAATGGAAAGCAGCATTTACCTGTTGGATAAGTGGCTTCCCCACACAGGCATACTGGTCGATTAAATTAGCTCAGGTGCTTATGCTTCAGTAAAGATCCTAAAGGGCGACCATTTCCCTGGGACGACCGTTTATTGTTTGTCTTCTCAACACTCTAAATGGCTCTTCCAGAAAGATTCCGACGATTCTGAAGTTAATAGCTGGCGTGGATCGACCCACGAAGTTACTGGTTACACCGCTATTCCTCTGAGACCAAACAAAGAACTTCGGCTTCAGTTTGAAACGACTGAATACAAGGACAATCACCAGGTTGCTACATCTCATAAAGCATCTTCACTTCTGAAGCAGGCGTTTTCGACCAGTTCAGTCAACGATCGCTGAAGAAAAGCTTTCTGGGTGTATAAACACACCATATGAAGAAAACGAATTTACGTGAATATCCTGCGTCGCATTATTGGCTCTCGCTGTCTGTTGAGAGTGTGAAATGAGAGCGTGCGTATGTTGCTAAGTTCTAGATATTGCTGTCCTAAGCCATTATCACATTCCACTCTCTTGTTCTAACGCTGAATAGAAATGACTCGACGATACCTGCCAGCAACGCGCGCTTACATATGGTCTTCAAGTGACACCGGGTCAGACAGAATGCTCGCATGTGACTAGTAACACAGGTTAAATTATGAGGTGAGTAATAAGCATAAAATTAGCACCACTTCCCAAGGACAAGGTGCGATGAACGCAAGAAAAGGAACCACACCCAAAAACCACACTTAATACTGTACCTAGGGGGAAACCAGCTTGCTCTGGATATTTTTCGCTTATCGGGAAACAAAAAATAAGCTGGTGTGACACCATCGCACTTCTCACCACCACACCTCTTCGATTTATCAACGGGTCGTTGACTGAAAAAAGGAAAGCGTGAGAGACAACAAGTGAAGCACAAGTGATGACTATGGGAAATCATCGCACATCACAAAACACCCGTAAAATGCGGTAAACTGAATGCCCTGCTTCACCTGAATGTCAATGGAAGAGAAAGTGAGAAGCAGACTTAGTTTGCCATGGATGTTGCAAGCAACATAATCACAAAGAAAAAGAATACAGAAGTACGAGAACGGCAGACTCACCTATTCGACCTTAGTTCCACAGTAGACTTCGAATGAAGTGTTGGGCGCACGATAGCAGGTCTTCGTAGACTGGAGGAAGTATGAGCTCTTTGGAGCCCGCCACGGCATGCGCTTGCTCGGCGGGAAGACCCACTAAACATCGGTGCTTCATCGCCTTCTTCCACAGTAAAGGTAGACTACAAAACAACAGATGGCAGGTAACGTGACGAGGAATACGAACAGGTACGAACTAATGAGAGTAACTGAGATGTCTTTCGTGAAAGGTTATGATCGATCAGGAAAACGAATAAGTCAACTTGGCACCATAAAGGTACAAGAGTGCACAACATCGAGTATTGTCAAACAGGCAGTTACAAATCCCATATGTGTCATACGTCGTACGTGACAGATGGCTGCAGTGCTTAATGAGTAATGGCCGATCGTTCTGTAACTGGAAGGCGTCATAACTGTACCTGTACGCTGAAGCGAAAATTGCCAGTAGGAACTTGCAAAAATATGTCGCATGAGGGAATCATCAGGTAAATGCAAACAAACTTCCCTAATGCTTGCCTCAGCCCAGTGGATAGCTATCCAAATGTATCAGTCACCCCAAAAACAGCAGCAGATAAACCTGAGCATACATGTAAAACACAGTTAATCTAATCCGAAGATACAGAACGTAGCATTGCCCTAACTGACAACTATTCTATAGAATAAAATGGGCGTATTTCAAAGATGGTTGCGATGATCACACAATGTATCACAGAACTGAAATAATCTCCGGACGGATTGACTCGTTGATCAAGCTGTTGTTGCGCAGACTAACCTTTGCATCTGCTACGACATTTGCCTATGTAGTACGGTGCGAATCATGCGTCTTAACCAGGATTTAACTCAGTGAGTCACAGTTTAGAGCTCTGAAGCACCAAAGTGCGCCAGAAAGCAGAAGAAATATACAAGAGACTAAGTAATTAACCAGGGACATAGAAATAGCTTCAGTCCAAGCTAATTCAGGAGACACAAACAGACGGCGGGTGTAATCAGGTGATGCAAAACTTGCAAAAAATAATAATCAAGTGAGGCCAAAAGGAATTTTCAATGTTCAACTCGATTTGTAATTTTGTTGTTGTACACGATTATTGATCCTGATTTAGCCAGCTCTGTTTTTGGATAATCAATCTGTTATCAGCTATTTCCGGATCTGGTGGGAAACGCTAAAATTTTTGTTAGTTCTTGTGCTGTGTATGTTACAGTTATGGGACTGCTAGCTGATAATTCAGATGGTATAAAACTCAGCGGGACGAATAAATTAACAAACATGTTTCAACTCCACCAATATCCTGATGGATCTCGTTAACACTGTGACTGTCACACAGGTGGATGACCACAATAGGGGAACGGATGACGCTTGTTGTCATACACATTTTAACAAACAGTACGTATTTTTCATTCCACGTGACCATAACCTCGTGATATTCGACGACTTGGACGTAGGGCGATTATCAAGATTTAGAAACCACTAGGTTTTCGAAACTCTCTTGAAACAGCACATCTAAAAGAAATCCAAGGATTGATTCAACGGACTAAAGAAATTGAGTGCTTCTACAACATATTTCGTTTGGAAGGAATTGTGCACTCTTAATGAGTGCCAAGTGAGAACAGCTAAACTCAACACTAGCAACGAAAAATCAGCAAGTTCCCAGAACTACCACAAAGTCAAACTAGGAGAGGTATATTCATACACACAAAAAAATAGTAAGCGAAGTTGTGGAAGAGGAAAAATCGAGCAATAAGTTGGTTGTCTGTTCGGCCTACGTTTCATCCGTGGATAAATTTACATACTACATTGGTAGCCAATTGAAAACAAAACATCAACAAATTCGGTGAATAGACGTAGAGGATAATAGCACGACTGATAGCTTCCGCTTAATAACTCGAAAATACTTATCCAGGGTTTACGGTTGATTCATAAATTAAATATGACAGCTTGACAGTGTGGTTTAGGGGACGAATGCCACAGAAATAGACATTGCCCAACTGTGGAAGAGGAAAAATCGAGCAATAAGTTGGTTGTCTGTTCGGCCTACGTTTCATCCGTGGATAAATTTACATACTACATTGGTAGCCAATTGAAAACAAAACATCAACAAATTCGGTGAATAGACGTAGAGGATAATAGCACGACTGATAGCTTCCGCTTAATAACTCGAAAATACTTATCCAGGGTTTACGGTTGATTCATAAATTAAATATGACAGCTTGACAGTGTGGTTTAGGGGACGAATGCCACAGAAATAGACATTGCCCAACTAAACAGTTATCAAAACGAAAAATATCGCAGCACGTACACTGTTTGATGGTGGACTGAAGGCTCGTACAGCACGAGTGCTTTCGGAACGCACGGCAGTGGAGCGTACATTTGGTGTGCTCCCAGACGACACATGATTCTTTGGCAGCTGCGTACTTCGCCTGCCAATAGCTTCAGCAGACAATCTGTCTCGGCGGTAGGGCGTTGTGGGAGCGGATATTGTATTGCTTTTCGGTGAGGCATCCCGCGAAACGTTCGACCTTGAGGTACGGGAATCTAAGACTCGAGTTTGTACGGCTGAATGCCCTGGTGGATGGGTTACTCGGAAATCCGGACGAATATTTGAGTCAGCCGACTGATTGGCAGCACGAAGATACCTCGACCGCGGACTACCAGATCCTTCTGCCACCTCAAATGCAGCTTGTTTCACGGAGAAACCAGGATTTGCATCGAAGACAGGCTAAACACAGGAAGAATGAGTTGTTTAGTAAAGCATTGTGAATGCTCACTTTCCCCAATGATAAAGAGCTTAAGATTCTTATCAGTAGTATTGTATACCTTGAAACTCACGGGTTGCCTTTCGCAGCTAAAGCTCCATTTAGAGTTTTTCAGAAGATCGCCAATTCCATCCACTCCTGATCGTGGAGCGACGGTGCTAACCATGGTTCCAATTCTGTTGCATATGGCCTAACGGAGTTCTGGTTTTAGTGTCTCTACGAAGTGATAACAGCACATGGGCCTGGTGATGACGCCACGACATGACGAGTATTACCCCAAAAGGGGTTTCATGTGCCATAAGGGGAACTTGGACTCTCGGTCTTTAATCAGTGCTATCGAATTGGCGTACGAACGGTTTGACGGCCACTGGCAACCACGAAACCCTGATGCTCTTCCTTGGATATGCACGGGCAACAGAAGCGAACTCGAACAAAAAGCACACCTGACTGGTTGGGCTCAGACCGACGGATGGTGCAACTGCCTCTCCAACAGTTCTGATCTCCATACCTTCCTACTGCCTTGCAGTCTGCAGTTAGTTGTGCAAAGGCCTAAAGTGAACCCTAGGACAAAAGTCGTGTGGAAATCAGGACGCCGCTTGCACATAAATTCCCGTTACTCCATGAATATAGCACAGGCGCTAAGTTCCGATAATGCTACGGACGCTGACAAATGTGCAAACTGGTTCTCCCTAATCAGGAACGAAGTGCATACAGGACGGTGGAATGTCTGTTCTGAGCTTGAGGTGGAAAGTTGGAATCTAATCGTACGAAGCCTCTTGATTACTAAGTTGACACTGCATGTTTCAAAAACTGTCTAGTGAAACTGACCGTCACAGCCGTTTACGCTCCTGATTTTTAGATGGATCTGTCTCTCAAGGACAATTTCCACGATGAGCTACAAGAGTGGTCGACTGTAACCCAACCGTCTCCTGGTTGCATGCACGCCCAGCGCCTCCAATTTCGGCAGTTCACGTCGCCTTTCCATCCGCTCAGCCCGGAGTGAGCGCATGGATTACTGGTCAGAACTGGCTTCTAGCATGGGGACAGCTACAAAGGTTGCTGCTTATTCGTACCATTTCTGACAGATTCGTTGCGTTTTAGGCCAACGGCAAGGTCATTAAAACAGCCTTCGGAACGCGAAGCACCAACCAATAACAGATTGTGAGGAAAAGCAGAGGAGATGGACTGAACATTTCGTCTCGCTACTCAGTTGCCCAGCCACCAACCACACACCACAGATACCGTACCAGCTGAAACAAGAGAGGGCCTTTGTGCAGCAAACTCAGTTGAAGAATATCATAAACGAGCGATTCAATTGAGTCTTCCGTGAAGACCAAATTGATGTGCAAATGAACGTACTTATAGAAATCCATTAAATTTGGGTTGAAGTAGAACATAAGGTTGACAAAAACTCCGCGACTGCGCCTACCCAATGAGCTCCAAGAAGTGCGAAACCGGTCGCGACCTGTCGAAGAATTTGCAGCAATTTGTATTTGCCTTTATAAAAACTATAACACTTTCTTTAAACTCCGGTGCTTGGCAAAGCTGTTCACCTTTTCTGATGCTTTCACAATATTGCGACTGATTAGATAAGGTTGCAGGCCTCAGTGGCATCTCTGAAGTACCAAGAGGCCCTACGGCATGAATCACGGACCTTAATTATGCTAATAACATCGTCATCTTGAGTAAAGATCCCACAGATCCGTGACCATATCGGTCACTACGTTTGACCGGTTGGACTGGAGATGAATCCCAGAACGATATTCTTCACCACAAGCATGGATATCCAGCTTAGCCCGCTTGCTGTTAACTGAGGGTCAAGTCGATTCCTTTAGATATTTGGGTTCAGTCATCCAACCTAATAGTCAAGCACCGCATGTGATAAACCTTCGTATCGATAACATCAGAGGAAGTCAGGCAGGTTCCCACCAATCTATGGAACCGCTCGGAAATCAGCCATCAAACGAGGCATCATGTGCATATTGCGACATTGCCGTCCCAAGTAACATACATTTATGTGATTTGGCTGTTACGAACTTTCGATCTTCGTAGACTGGACGTACTTGACCGCAAATGTTTGAGGGGTATGGTCAAAGTAGGTTGAAACAACAGAGTACCCAGTGATGGCGCATCAGGAGTGAGACAGTAATGCCCTACTCCCTGCGCCCTCGGGCCAGGCCGGCCACCTACAGCCAAGTAGGTCAGACTATTGAGTCATTGGCTCCGGGAAGGGTCCCCCAAGAAAACCCTAACAACCGCTGTCTCGCGGTCCAGACTCTTGAGTCAGAGGCTAGGGCCATGGTCCCCGAGCAAAACCCTACACCCTCCCACTGCCTTGTGGGTCAGACTTTTGAGTCAAAGGCTCAAGGTGGGGTACCTCAACTCAACCCCCTTCTTCGGCCTGGGCAACCGGGAAGTATCATTGCCCTTGCAGCTCTTCGCTCACCGGCCTTCCCCACACTCCCTCCCAACCCATCGTACAATGCAGGGCAATCAACCCATCTGCCAATCCCCTAGCCACTGTTGTGAGTCTCAACCATCGCCCAGAGAAATAAACCAAAATAATCACTTACTAACTCCAAAAGATCTGATCCACGTTGCAACCTTTAATGTCCGTACTCTATGTCAAATTGGGCAACAGGCATCCCTTGCTGAAGCCTTACTTTCCTCTCTATCGATGTATGTTGTGTCTCCGAAACACGAATACAAGACTCCACTTCGGTCGTGCTTCCGCCGCTTAGGGCGAACCCAGATGTCCCACATTTCACTCTTCGGGCATCCGGTGATCCTGACGCAATGGCTCGTGGTATCTACGGTGTGAGAGTTGCACTCAGCCCCAAGGCTGAAAGCGCCTTACTGGACTGGATCCCAGTAAACAGTCGCCTTTGCGCTGTGCGGCTGTCTGGCTCAATTAAGATTAACGCAGGTCGATACAGTAAACGATGTTTGTTTGTCGTATCAGCATACGCCCCAACAGACAGCAGTTCTGAGAATGAGAAGGACGAGTTTTATCAAGATCTGTCACGACTGCTTTGGTCGGCAAGAATAACGGATATTGTAATCCTGGCGGGTGATATGAATGCCCAAGTTGGACGGCTAATCCGGAAGAAGCACAGTTGGGTGGTAGATTTGGAGTCGATGCTGTGCGTACGGATAATGGAGAGCGGCTTCTTCAGTTGTGTGCAGATCATCGTCTGTTCCTGGCCAGTACGAACTTCCAACACAAACGCTCACACCGGTTACTTGGAGGCCACCTACCACAAGACAGCCGTGGAGTCAATTGGACCATATGGCTATCAGTTACCGATGGAGAGCCTCAGTTAAGGACTGTCGTTCCTTCTGGGATACGCAACTTGACTCTGATCACGCCATCGTGCGAGCCCGCTTATCACTTCGTTTCCCGCCAGCACTACGCGTGCCGAAAGAGGACAGCTCCGTTCATCAACTTCGACAAGTTTCAGTAGCTGAAGAGTATCGAGCTGATCTGGCTAGAAAGCTGCTGGAAACGCACAGTCATGTGGACGACGAAGATTGCTTGGAGGATGGATGGAGGCGAGTTAAAGAAGCAATGCTCTCAGCTTTCAGAACTGCTTGTCCAGCCCATCTGATTCGACTCAATGAACACTGGATATCTTCGAGATCAAGATCTTATTGCTGCCAGAAAGGCCATACCAGCAACTAGCGACTATGATGACGCACGCAGATCCCTCAAACGCCGGATAATCAGGAGCCTGAAGAATGACAGGCCCAGGAAATGGAGAAGGCCTTTGCTGCAGGCAACAGCCGCGCTCTTTCAACTGATTCGATCAACGGGTCAAGAGAAGGCAGGTGTCAGTGAGACAATATGCGATAAAGACGGAACAACAATTCACTCCTCAATCGCCGTCTTGAGCGGTGGGCTGAGCACTTCCAAGAACAGTTCACCTGGTCCCTTCAACACAACCACTGGAAGAACCAAGCAGGCCCAAATGGAACATTGACACCAACCCACCATCAGCAACCGAAATCCAGCGTGAGATTTCAATCTGAAGCGCGACAAGGCACCTGGCCCGGATGGTCTACACCCCGCGCTCTTCAAAGAAGGTGGCGAGGTCCTGGTGAACAGTCTGACAACCATACTGCAGATTTGGAACGAAAACAGAATACCAGCCGAATGGAGCTCCTCGACCGTCATCCAGTTTTCAAAAGGGAGCAAGAACGTCATGTGAAAACCATCGTGGTATCAGTCTGGTATCCGTCGCATCTAAGGTACTCTCTGGCATTATTTTGCGCAGGTTGATGGATTATCGCGAGAGACAGACTCGTGAGAATCAAGCTGGGTTTCGCCCCGGTCGAGGATGCATCGACCATATCTTCACCTTGAGACAAATTCTTGAACAGCGCCACTCCTTCAGACGTCCCACGTTGGTCGTTTTTCTGGATTTGAAAGCTGCCTTGATTCTGTCGATCGTCAGCAACTTTGGCAGTGTCTGGCGATCAAAGGTGTCCCTTCCAAATTTCTATCTCTTATCAAGGCACTGTATGCGGACTCCTGTGGGCATGTACGAGTATACGGGAAGCTCTCGCCTGAGTTCACCACGTCCAGTGGTGTAAGACAAGGCTGTCCTCTTTCCCTTTCCTTTCAACTTTGTTATTGACATGCTGCTTGAAATTTCTCTGCCTGCCTCTGAAACCTCGGGAGTCGAAATGCTCCGGACGTTCCTCGCAGACATTGAGTATGCGGACGATATTGCTCTCCTTGGTTCAGACCCTTCCGAAATGCAAATGATCTTAAATAACCTAACTAACTCTGCCGCACGGTTTGGCATGCGCTTCACACCCGCAAAGTGTAAAGTGCTGCTACAAGACTGGGTGGGATCAAACCCGCACCTCATGCTTGCAGGTGAGCCAATCGACGTGGTAGATAAATTTGTTTACCTGGGCAGCTGTATAAGTTCCGGTGGACTGGCTGGAGATGAGATCATTTCTCGAATCGGAAAGGCCAGGGCAGCTTTTGCCAACCTCCGACACCTGTGGCGCCGACGTGACGAGAGTTTGTCTGTCAAGGGAAGAGTTTACAGTGTGTGGTTCGATCCATACTGCTTTATGGATCAGAACGTGGCCCCTACGTGCAGAGGACGTACGGAAGATGTCAGTGTTTGATCATCGATGTCTCCGCAGCATTGGTCAGGTCTGGTGGGAACATCGGATTAGTAATGCTGAGGTACGTCAGTTGGTCTTAGGAAGAAGGAACTCTCGCGCGATAGATGAATTACTCACGCTTCATAGGTTGCGCTGGTTGGGACATGTACTCCGCATGCCAGAAGACCGTCTGCCCCGCAGAGCTCTTTCGCCCAGCCCTGTGCTGAGTGGAAGCGACCGAGAGGTGGACAGTGCATGACCTGGCAACGAAGTACGAAAGCGCTAACCAGTAAACTTAGTCGGGCGGGCAACTGCCGCCTCCTGGATGGGGACCCCGGGACTCAAATCACCAGTGGTTAACGACACTGGCAGAAATGGCCCAATCGCGCAGTCAGTGGCGCTCGTGCATCAAAGCTATAGCCTTCAATGCGTAGCTACTCAATTTCCGAACATACCTTCGCCTCCAAGGCTTCTTTTTACGTTCCACACTCCCGTTTTCCGGTGATCGAAACTGTAGCAGCTGGAACCAATGTGCCTATGGTACACGGTTTATAGCTGATAAATTGAATTGAATTGATTGATGGCGTTATGGATCATCGTTACTGCATGCTACCCTCCCTAAATTAATCCAGCGGGGCTCATTACAGTGGCTGGGATACATCCTCCGCAAACCATACTCCGAACTGTCCAAAGTCTCCCTATCGCCAATATCATGTTCAGAATGGCGCTGTCATACGGGAGGACAGTTGAAAAGCTAGTAAACTACAGTCGAGGCCAACGTTTCACTATATGTTCTGCAAGTGGTCTAGGGGGTCAAAACAGGGGAACAGAAACCGAATACGTTTTGCTTAGACCTTACCACCGACCGAGATGCATGGATAGCAGTGATCCGGGATACTTTTTGAGCCAATTCGTCCTCATCTTGAAGAAAATCACTGCGAATTAAACATCCCGAGAGAAAATACATGCCGCTTTCCTCATAGTGACAGCGAAGTGCATTAATTCTGTTCAGCAGTTCTGATGTCGTATGTGAAGGAACAGAGGCGAATTCATTGATCAAAGGTTTGAGACTATACCTATCAAGTCATGCTGCGATGAAAACCGGTCATCCACGAATTCACACAAACTCCAGTGTTTTTGTACGTGGCAGTGCACCAGAAGTAGAATCATTCATAAGACCTGGTCGTAGACATCCTGTCTGACGCCTGTAAATCCATATCGACTTTGTGGTCGATAAGTGTGCGGTAATCCTATTGCCCAGTCGCGATCGATATTGTAGATCAATTTCAAGACGCTATGAAAGTGTGCATAATTTCCCCAAGACTTTCCCCGCAAGCCTCTATACAGTTCCAAAAGTCTCTTTTTATCATTCGAACATAAAAATCGTTTCACTTCATTGTGCAAGTGAGGAGAAGAAAATAAACACACAGAAACTGCTGTCTATCAACCCTCTTTTAGTCATATGTCGAAAATCATCAGTTACCCTGTTAAAAGGATCCGTTATTCTAATTCGTATATATTTCACTAAATAAAGTTCACAGAATCGGGGCAAGTTTAAAGCTCAGTATTACTGAAAGGGACATTACACACGGACGTCGTGAAAATCAAAGGTCAACATAATTCATCAGATTTCTCTACGCCAACCCCGACATGAGTGTTATTTGTGTGACTGCCAGGAACAGTTTGGGATAATCGATAAACCTAGGTGAGTTATCAGCGTGCTCAGTCCTGAAGAGCAGTTTCCATCTGGAAGCTATCACCGTCTTCGCAAATGCGGTCGCATCTGCGGTACCACTTGCACAACTTGGATAACGAAAACAATTTGCAGGGAACACACTATCACCCTAGTATTCGATCGAGCGTTCTTCTGTGCAAAGTGTTCCCCCGCTCTCAATAAGGGACCAAAAGAAATTGCTTTCTCTTGTGACGAATTCCGTCAAATTGTGTCATTGCACTAAACTCACCTTTGGTTTTTCATCAGACTGTGTGGAGTGATGTTGAGTAGACACAGGTGAACGTTCCACGTGATCGTCCGTACGAGAGACCAAACGTTCCGGATGTGTGGCCAGAGAGAGCTGAAGATAAAAAAAATTGCAAGTGAAAACGCGAAAGACCTGGTGCTCCAACAAGGAGAGGTATCCAAGCAAAAGCGAACAGTCGTGTGCACCAGCAAGGGGAGAAGTAAAAGCAATTCGATGCAATCGGGATAAACTTGGTGAAGCCAAACTTCTACCAGCTAAGGATAATGCAATGCAACCCAAATACGAGTGAAGTGAATAGAAGGTAAACTAACCGAAATGGGAAATAGCACTCAGGGACTGATAAATTTACTTAGTATACATAAAGTTCGTGCGCCACCTGGCTATATGAAACATGCGAAACAGTTTACTCCATTGGTCTGTCCTTAAAATAAGTGCCTCAAGGGCCGTTTTTAGTCAGCAATGTCCGAGTACCAAAACCTGAAACCCTCTGGACTACTTGCTCCAGGTATGCAGAAAAGTCCTTTGAGCTAATGTGCGATGGTGTTGAAAGCAACTGACCAGACCAATGTAATCCATGTAATCCAAAATTTACTCAACTATCTAAGCATCTCTGATTTAACGTAACTACGATATGAAAGCAAGGCTTCTGATACATCGGAGGCATAACATTTCACGAAAATCATATGAGTCAGACTTTTAACACATGTAATGGAATACGATGATGCATCCAGGTGGTTATCCCGTCTATTCCATCTCCAATGGAGCTGCTGGCCACCTAAATGTGGACGAAAAAACGGAGTACGGTAAGAGCACCCAATTACTAGCCTTCCAAATCGAAGGTACGGCAATTTGTAATAAGGAGGCGATCCGTTCAACCTTTTAAGTCCATTCGCCTATTTCTATGCTAACAATTCAGCTGCTGTGTTGTCACTATCCGCTTTGACCATCATGAGGAATTCAGTTGTATGAAAAACTGCGTTGGAACTCAAACATCGCTCATCGATATTCGTTTGCGCATAAGGGTAAACGCGATTCTGATCAGCAAAAGATTCGCAAACCCGAAAAAGTACAGGGGTCGAGTCACGTGCGAGTCAGTTTGGAGGCCGAGGTGTGGCAACAAAGAACTGATTTTTTCAATGGTGAGTAAATAAAAGTGCGGATGAGTTGAGGAATCAATTGAAATGAACAGGCTAATTTCTGCGTGAAGCTATTCAAACAGCATGCACCAGAACGATGTGCGACATTACGAACGGAAAGAATGAAAAAACATAGTATGGAACCAACCAATCAAGACGAATGCGAAGGACAGAGAATTAGCAGCAAAACAAAGGCGCATGCAGTGCAACAAGACAAAAAATAGGTCGGCAGGATGCATGTGTGCTATCATAGGTGGATTACATCTCTGATCACCTGTTCGAGTGATGGAGGCACCAACGCGACCGAATCCCGCCGGCTCAGCTATAAAGTGTTCACAGACAAGGGAGTGAAGTGCAAGTTACACGTGGTCCTAAATATCCGAACTGATGAGGTAAGACAACCTACCAGATTCGCTGCGAGGTTGCAGAATGATGTTGAAGCATATCACTATTGTCAAAACTACAGGGTCTTAAGTAAGTGGGATGCTCAACAGGAGTTCCTGAGCAAACGTTAAAATCGGTACACTGCTGTCCAAACACAGCTATAATAACATAATAACGCTGGAGAGGAATATCAATCATGCACGGTGGTGATGTGAACAGTCGACGGACAGCTGAAACGTGTTGAGCGAAAAGTCACTAACGCATAGAACATCAGGTGTAAACCCGAGATTAAGACTGAAAAGGAGACGTCTTGATTACAGCGAATGCTGTAAAAGGAGAAACTTTTTCGTTTCGACCAAGTACCCGTGATTGAAGTTTGTCTTGGTCATTCTCTGAGAGTTCACCAGGCAGATAAGTAGCATTTTTTTAGCGTATACCGAAACAATAGGGAGAAAACGAGTCCGTACGAGATCAGACACTGGATTAATTTAGCAAATAGGATTGGGACGGGAATGATGGAGTTACTGTGAAATTTTATAAATAAGATGGGGCTGATAAATCCTGAAGAAAACAGGACCTTCAACCAGAGTTAGCATCATGACTTACTTTTCGACGAGCCCACGCCGGAAGAGCACTGACGCTAAAGTAGAACGCCGGTTTGTTGGGAGTTGTGTCCTTCTGATCCGACAGCGTGCTTTTTGCAGTTTGACAGGAATCGTAGGAGACCGATGAGATACGGTCATCGTAATCACTAAAAAAGAGATGTATGGTCATAATTACACATTCATGAGCATTTGTAGAGTGATCGTAATTGCCGTGCAATAGACCGTGGGCACGATGCGGTGTGAATCAGGAAAATACCAAAAGCGGCATCCAACCGCATCTTGCATATTTACCTTCGTTGAATGACAGTCAATGCAGTCTGCACCGAAATATATTGAATCCCTGAGCTGGACACTTATGGCGAAAGACACACGTGACCCGACCATATATTTACTTGAAAAAGTTCGCATCGGTGCCCTTTACAATGCTCGAAATGGCTAAGTGATTACTGAACGCAAGGTCCATGGTTCGAATCCAACCTCAGTATCTCAACTGCTCCTATTTATAAACACTTTTGTCACGTTTACGGCTTTCAAATGGCAAGGAGCAGCCCATTGCCTTGTTCCTGCAAATAATTTTAATAAATACACCGTAAAGAGAAGCCAGCTTGCGCGTTTTAAACCGATTTGTGTAGTTTATTTCTACGTAAGCGTCGTGAAAAGACTGGATACGATGGCTGTACTTCGGTTTGTGTGACTGTATAACACGGTGAACTGATTAAACGCCGATTGAAAGCCGGTAAATCAGAGGCGATCGCATTTTTCTGGGAGACCACTAACCGTGGGCTCGAACACTGAAGGATCCAGCTGATAAGTAGATCGACTGTCCTGCAAGGCGCAGAAATAAAAAGATACGGAAGCGATGTTGCGGCCCTGAGAGAAACACGGTTAGTGGAGCAAAAACCGTTGAAAAGCTAGTTCCCGATAAATATTCCAATTAATGCCTTCACAACCCAACAGGAGGATGATACCATTGTGTGGGATTTGATCTGTCTGGCAGGACCAAGAAATCGCGGGACTCAGGAATTCATGGAATCAATCTACGCCATGATTCCGGCCGAAACTGTGACTGCTCAGTGAATACGCTCATGCTCAACAGAAGACAAGTTCTACATTGCAGTTGATACTCACCTTCGAACAGTTCCAATAAGATACTGTTG
This sequence comes from Clonorchis sinensis, assembly GCA_003604175.2. Classification (NCBI taxonomy): domain Eukaryota; kingdom Metazoa; phylum Platyhelminthes; class Trematoda; order Opisthorchiida; family Opisthorchiidae; genus Clonorchis; species Clonorchis sinensis. Next base: position 195,496,463 of record CM030369.1, on the reverse strand, counting down.
CTAACAGACATCATACCACGTGTGGGTCGGGATCACTTTCTGTGACCAGGCGCTATGGGCACCATGATACACGGATTATAAACACAAATGGTGGTCAGCTTCTCCGACTTGCTGCTATTCACGCGTTTGCCATCAGTAATGCGATACTTTGTCCCGAGTATCAATAAGTTGTCACATGGACATATCCACGTAGCTGTCACTCCCATCTGTTCGACTGCGTTATCGCTCACCATCGAGACGTTCGGAGTGGACACCACACAAGTGATGCGATGATCAGACTGCGGAACAGACCACCAACTTGTCCGAACGAAGCCTAAAGTAAAGCACCGTAAGTTGCACTACGCTAACTGGATCAGTGGACGCATAGAGCTTGATGTAGATCGAAAGGATTCGAAAAACAAGCTGATGCACCAGCCACTGTACTGACAGCTTTAAGCCTAGCTAAGCCGTTGGATGAAGCGTGACAGAACATGAAGCAGCAATTCGACAGTCAATGAGTTTCGACAACCGCGCCCAAGATACCCTGACTGGTTTGACGGTCATAACGAGCCAGTACTGGAAAAGAACGAGGCGTTTGTTGCATATGTTGCCTCTACTGACAGTGAGCTCGAGAAACAGAAGCCGAAAGATGAAAGAAACGATCTGAATCAATAACCCAGTCACTTCAAGGAGCAATGTTGGAGAAAAAGAGAGCAACTCGAAGAATTCGCTTTACTACAGTAGCACAAGGAAATTTACGATTGTTTGAAAGCCAGAATTCTAGGATGTCGGCACGGGACCGAGGGAGATGCCATCTGCAGAAATTTTGGATACATGGTGCGAGCACTTTAGCAAACCGTTGAATCACTCAGCGAGCGTAAACTAGACTGCAGTGGACAGACAGTCTCATCGACAGATGAAACACTCTGCGCACCTTCCCCTGACTATCTAAAAGATACGGCGGGCAAAAATGTAACTGCGGTATGGCCAGGTAGCTGCAGAAGATATGCTTGCAGCAGGGCCGCTCAATTAGAGTGGTCCGACCAAGCAGTCCTTCAAATGACCAATTTCATCTGGTAGAACGAGTAAGTTTTAGCAGAACTTTAACCGTGTCAATCTATAGAGGGAAAGGAAGCGAGACTCCACCTGACAACCACGGACAATCAGTCTGCTTAGATATGCGGATAATCTCTAGGTAAGAATGATATCCAACAACCCAACAACTGAAATGACCAAAGCACACATCCCAGAACAATATAGTTTCTTTGTTAGATGCGGCAAAATGAACCCCTCCTGTAAGGCAACATGTACCGGCGCAACATCCGACACTTGAAAAACTTTCAAATGCACTTGGTTTTTATGGAATATAAGGTGCTGGACACGGAAGTTCTCCGACGAGTGCAGTGTCATACAGTGCAGACGACGGCCACACTCGACCGTCTGTGGCAACTGGGGAATGTCTGCCTAATACAAAGCAACGTGATTCCGAAGCAACCACTGTAGCCACCAGCTACCACAAACGGTGCTACGAGCGCCTTCTATTAAGTAGCGCTGCGTGCACGGAATCAATTCACGCCAAGGCTAACTAGGCCATGAGGGTGTATTCTGGGTTCATAGTCTATCCGGAGCTGACACTACTCGGTTCAACTGTGTCACCAAAACTCCGCATTAATGTCCTAAATGTTCCAGAGTGTCAGGCCTACAATCGTGCTAGGAGGGCGTTTCTGCAAATAGTCTGAATCATGGCCAGCAACAGTTAAATATGTGTTCCAAGGATCCGTTGTGAGTGTTGCGGGTCAGCAGATGGTCATTTGCACGTGCTGTGGAGCTCAACTGTTCAGTTGAATTGATAAGTATGAGCCAGCAGTTGAGTAAACTGACGGCACCTGCAGAGAGAATTCACTTGACTGCATACGCAGTTCAGCGCAAACTGGATCTGACATTAACTGTTATGCTCGTGGTTTCATTGGAGTAGCTCGACATGACAGGTCAGTTCAGAAACGGCTGTCAGCTCAATATAACTCACTCAGCTGATTTAAGGGATGCCCAAAGAATGCCGACAGAACCTCTCAAATCAGGTCAATCGGTGGTCTGCGATGAGTCTTCTGGTGTACTGGTTAAAGGGTTGAACAATCTCTAGCAAGTTGTTCCTCAAAAATTGGAATGTTATGATTTTTTCTCGCTGCCTTTCGCTCCACTTGTTGAGCCGAATGCCTTTGACGCAAACCATAATCCCCTTCCCCCTTCAAGTATAGGCAACTTGACAGTATCCTAACAAACCGGTACTCAACACGGGTGTTGTTGTCGGCCATGGTGAAACAATCAGGAAAAACGGTGGCTCCCTGATGTCCAAAAGAGAGAATAAAATGTCGAACTGAAGGCTTCAAACACGTTCTGTTCCAAAATCGAACTTTGGTCTGCAACAGGATCGAAACTTTGGATAGAGAAGACGTCTTGGCCACAAATCTCTTGATTTAAGCGTGACAAACCTTGGCCTGACATGAGCGTACACAGTTCGCGAACCGCTACATACACTAGAATAGAAACGATAAGAATATCTACATCATATTTACATAGAAAATAATCCGAACAACTAGACAGTTCTTTTGTGCAAATGGTCCAGAATTGAACAAACGAACCATTACCCCGTCACTTACCTGGAATCGGGTACATCAGCCGGACGTCGAATGCGAGCAAGAAGACAAGAATCGCGTGGAAGCAACTCGTCAGTGTCTAGTTTGAGCAGGTCGATTTCACTGTCTTCGTCTGGTTCGTCAGTCTGATCGTACTCCGTGGGAGAGTCACCCCAACTTGGATTGAACGAAAGACTGATAGATTCTTCTCCCCCCGATCGTTCTTCTACAGTACGACGGGGTCTTGGTAGGCGAAATGATGCCGTCGAACGCAGACCACTTGGTACGGTTGAGGTCGTGGACAAACCTGAACATGAGCTAGTTCGCCTAGTCACGGCAGAACGATCGCTCAAGTGTTGCGTCAGGTCAGTAGCGAGGCGCCAGATAAATACGCAACTGTCCGCACTCACTGTGACCAAATGACGAAGATCAGGAAGGAAACGAAGGCCTAGAGCCAGTTCGGAATGACCGAAGAGTGGGGCGATGGACTCACCCGAAAGCAAGTAGAACAGATTCAACTGCTTGTCGGAACCTGGCGTAACGAAAATAATAATCCACCGGAGATCAGAAAGTGACAACAGAGACGCAGCGCTGTTATCTTGTAAACCTGTGCCCACAGTAAAAAACAAACGAGGAAATACTGACAATCACCTTCATCTCTTTTATGTTTAAATGAACACCAAAAGGGTTCTTTCCCGTAAGCCGAGGCTCGGACCGCCATCTTCGTTACTTGTGCTATTCTGATCGACTAAATAGGTACAAGTGTGGCCGAGTTGCGCTGCACCTCGTTTCTCTACTCTTAACGGATGTATCTACTGCAGTGCACGGTTGTTGAGTGATGCCAGAATACAGGTGACGGAATAAGAGCAAGCGAAACAAAGTACTCGGACTAAAAGAGAAACATCAATCTAAGCAATACCCCGAAGAAAGAAGCGGTTTGGACCATTTCAATTTTTTCTTTACAGGAAGCCTCCACTCGGAAGGTATCGCAATCCAAAATTCTCCAGTAATAGAGCCTTAAAGGCATAACACTCAGCACCCAGGCATAAACAAATGGTTGACAGCTTCATCTGTGTCTCGGTGGTGTCCACTAATGAACGTGACGAAAGCTGATATGACAGTGCTGATGGGAAACAAGAGTGACGTTGTCGAGACGGTATACCTTGGCAGACCGCATGAAAACGTTCACATGAAAACGTTCACTTCGAATATCGCGTACTAATCTGAACAAACATTAAGCCATGAATAAAGATATTACCGATGAAGACGGTCTGACAAAACTTTTGTAGGCCTGTTTTATTAAAGGATCTTCGTGTTGTGCTTATTTCTGAATTGACCTCATGGACGAATACTGGAATACTACAAAAGTCGTAGGGTAGCCAACACATCAGTGTATTTCATCGAATGCTAACAGGGTTTCTAACAACTACGGTGTTTTTCCCGTTTTGTTTGCCGTGCAATTATTCGTGACAAAAAAAAACGAAATTTTTAAGTCAATTGGCATTCTCGGAGAACAATCAGGGTGCTTCTTGATGGTGATGGCAGCAACGAACGATTTTTTTTCCAAACAACATGTATGCTATTGGGAATTTGCGGGAATATTTGTAGCTCGGGTGCGTTTATTGGCGGTTGATCAGTTAGCCGTAGATCTGTTTGCCGAGATTACAAATTGGTTTACAAATGTTTTATCCCCTCGATTAGCGATGAAACGCATGCAAGCTAATTACCAAGCTCGGAGAGCAGATCAACGGCCACCTGATAAACAACATATGCTATTTTATGACCAAACCGAGCCATAAAATCATTTTTTGCAGACTTATCTGTGATGCCAAAGAGCCAACTGTCAGATGGTTATCGATTCAGATCGCTTACTGCGGTGCACCAGTAGTAGCAACTTATGAACCATTCGTTTGGTCGTGCACCTCTCTCTCAAGCTCAGTCAGTTTCGAGTTGAAAACCGAATGCTCCATTTGCCTATTTTCGTGTTCTGTGAAAAAAAAACCGGTTTCAGTTCTGCTATCAGATGGCAGCAAAACGGATTAGGCCATCTTACGGGCTGGTTCCAGCCGTAAGTTTGCGGAACCATGCTCTAGGGTGACCGCCTAAGAGCTGTGCAATTTCAGCACAATCCTAACTACTTAAAACGTATTAAATCGAGGCCAAACAACAAGTTTTTGATAACTATAAATTTGCTTTGAGAGTAGTACTTCCATGATTATCATCAATAACTTTATGCTTCACGAGGAGAATGCGGGTGAAAGAAACAAATTGACCACGGGAAGCAGACCGACTGGAAGGTTTTGAATTGAGGTGTTCTCAATACCAAAGCAACGGTAATGTGTGCAATCAAGCTGCACTGGATATAGTTGATAAAGTCAGAAGGACAGAGTGCTGTTTTGGTACCAGTTTGACACAGCAAACGTGAAACTCGGAGGGGACGCGAGGGCTTTGAGAGCGCCAAAGTTTAGACAGGAAGAATCGAAAAACCAGAAACTTCCTCCTTAACCGTTGAGCTAAGTCGAGCTTAGTGTGGTGGAAAGTGATATGGTGAAGACAAGGTATGAGGTTCAATTAATCCGAGTGCTGATTGAACTTGGGTTTGCAGGATGGGAATTTCCAAATCTCTTCAAATTGCCAACAAACCACTCAGGGAATTGCGCCCTCCCCTTATAGAAAGCCCACGTCATTGAGCGTCCCGTAATTTGCATCAAGTACAGCTTTTATTACAACGCTTGCTACCATGGCAACACTGACTAGTTATCAAGAGGAGACAAGGTGTTGGTCAGTTATTCTGGCACTGTGGAGGCTGAATGCGAACGGTTCAAAATCGGATCGTGAACGGAAGGTCAGTTCATATGCGGTCTACAATCCCCTAAGGATGCAGAAATCCGTACCCGACTCCTCAGCCGCATCGAACAGGACCCATCAATGACGCTGAGGGCCATCACCTCGCAATGTAAACGATTGCTTAACTTGAAGCATGACACCTTGATGGTCCAAATTGGGGGGGCATGGCGGTTCCGAAATTCATGCAATCCATCAGGCTACGCAACAGCCTGGCCCTGTCTAACGTGCAGTTCAGTCAGGATAGTGGAAAAAAACCTAATCAGTTAGTGATATCTCAACTCAGTTCGATATCAGAGTCCACCTGACCAACGGCTGAAGCAGGAGGACTACACAAACTGACAAGTTTATTCATTTCTACGGCCGAGTACTTACACTTATGGTTGAATCGGCTAAATATGTGGGTTTGCACACTGCAACACACGGAATATTAGAAACTGACATTTTTGACAAAGTACCTATAGAATTAGTACCATTGGCAATGCGGCTAGATTTATTTGCAATCGGAGGGACCAGTATCATCAAACCCTAAGATGACGACAACGAAACCGTACTTATCTAGTTGGGGCGAACTAGGTAAGTGAGCCACCACGGACTAAAAACCATAAGAGAAAAAACAACGCAAATGACCGGTTCGCAAGGAAATCTGTCCCTACATACAAAGATCACTCCAAGGGTCACGTTAAGCGTTCCTCAATGGTGGTTGTTATACGGAGAAGGGGAATGAATGCATTGGTCTGTTGACCATTCGAAAAATGCCCGTCTGACAGTGGTGGCGGAAAACAGTACTACCACTGACACCGATATTTCGCTGTTGTACAACAGTGTGAAAAGACGAGAAGAAAAAGGAGAAGGGAATGGACTTGACGCCAGTTTCTTTCAAGCAGCCTGAGGTCCGCACACTCCAAAGCTGCACAGAAACTGGGAGCATAAAGTTTATGGATATCTGTGTTGAGCAAATGGTTTCACTGTGCTTTTTCCGCACAGCTCTGCATTCAGTAAGGGGTAACAAAAACAGAAGCAGACTGACAAGCAACATCAACTGACAAGCCGCGCCTAATCGGATGTGCCGAGCGCAAGGCGGAAGCCGAGATCACAGTAGTAAGGGAGGGGTGATTGACCCAACCAGTTAAGCTATTAGATCAATAGTTTTACCTCGCCTACCGCTTCGTAAGGATCACAAAACGACATAAGGTACTCATCTGCTTTTATTGCCGTGCGCGCTGCTGAATGATCTGACCTCAGACGTGCGTTCTTGATGACATTATAATGAGAATTATACACAAACTGACTCAGTAGCGTTAGCCAGTTGACAATGAGGACGTGAATTAACCACGTCTAGATTGAATATCATTCAACAAACCGGTAGCCGATTTCCGCAGTAAAGAGAAACCGATCTGCTTAGTAAAAAGCCTAGTGTTTCCTAGTGAGACAATTGATTGATTAGAGGAAACAAACCTTTGAAACGCACAGTAATTCCATACACTCTAAGTTTCTCTGGGAAGTACGCATCACTCGTTTGCACCTTGTATACTATAAACAGGTTTCGTTCACCTGCCGGATGGTGAACGGTAGCTCTAACCGGTTCACTGTCAACTAAATTCTTGTACAAGTGAGAAATGTCTTCAAATCAACAGTAAACGGTTGCCGGAGTAGACAGCAGTCCCTTTAGTTCTGATTTATTGGTAATTGATCAAGTGGCTGTTGATCTGTTCACCGAGCTAGGTTTCGTCACCATTTGAAAGAGATCTTCAGAGCGCTGTTGGGTGAGTAGTTCCCCTCCTAGTGCTTGCGCTTATATAGTCTGCAACGAGCAGCTTTGAGTTATGCCCTGAATGACTATTGACAAGCATCGATTACTCTTAATTTCTAAGACAGGTGAAAAAAGGAAGCATCAGGAAAAGTGCATCAAAACCTACATCAGGCGAAGGAAACAACGATGTTATCGGGTCACTTCGTAAAATACCGGTACAGAGACTGAAACAATAAGTACTTGGGTGATGAAGAATCAAAACATTTCCAAAGAGTAACCATGGTTTATCTCGTGACTGTTGCAGTTTGCTCAGATGTATATACAAGAATGAATGACTGTTAGGAAGCAGAACTAAGGGGTATGCTACAACATCTGAACTTGTTCCTAAAAATCGTTCAGGTATAAGATACCCACACCACAATCAAAAGGTGTAACTATTCGGGTAACGTTTGCCATAAAAACGTCCAGCTGTAGCACCCTTTTGAAGACTAACTGCCATGCCACCAGAAAAAAGCACGAGGGCCGGGAGACTACCAGGTTGCCCAAGCCTAGACAGGGAAGTTGAGAGGCAGAGGTCAGGTTCGAACGACGGACCTTCCGGCGCTCTAATCACTGGGTCACCTCGCCCCGTTTGCCATAAAGAGGGCTTTCTAAGAGAGCCATTGCAATTGGCGTATAACAAGTGGGTGAAGACTACTGATGGATAAGTAGAAATCGCAAGTTCCTAGGCATAATGAAACAGACAGCCCATATCACCAACAACTCGCACTTATAGCCGACAAAAGATAGAGACCTCTAAAGCGAAAAAAGACCAGTATAATAGTCAGTGATTCAATCGACTGAAAACCCACCTGACGTGGCCACAACTGAGCCGGTGGGATCAATGGCACATCGCACTAGGCATCCATCTTCGTTGAAACTACCACGGTAGCATCGAATCTGGCGGCCAGTCGCAATGTTGTAAATACGCAAACGACGATCTTGACACGCCACAGCCAAGTAACGTTTGCGTTTGCCAGGTTTGTTATCGGAGGTGTAGGTGGTAACGGTTGGAGTGAACGCAGCATCGAGCTGAGAACAGCGTCCTACCAGATGGTGTTCCAGGGCGAAATGCGCCGTCAAACCAGCTTCATCCGGCTGCGAGAGAAGCGAAAGGTAAAAACCTCGAACCAGGTACTACATGAGGTATGTACAAATATATGTCAAAAAGTTACAACAAGCCTTCTGTTCAGGTAACTACTGAAAGATGTAACATGGTGCGATGAACTGGAAATCCGGCGTGAAAACGTGAGGTAGAATTTATTTGGCACCATTGGGGCCTGGGAACAAACACGAATGTTCAATTACCCTAAGAGCTGAAACGTTGATGTACCTCGATCCAAAGTGTGCAGAGGATGTACAGAATAAAAAGTGTCAATCGGGTTTTCTGTACTTCCATAATCAGTTCCAGACGCCTGAAGTCCCAAGATGACTGTCCTCAGGGGGTGCGTAACTCAAATAAACTAATTCCAGCTAACAGGAAGACGTCTAACAGACCGAGAATCCGGTGATTTATAAGGCAGTGCAAAGAAGTCAATCCTGCATCACTATCTAGTAAGAGCCAATTATAGTAATCCATTATCAAGAAGGAGCACCACATGGAAGAGAGGAATTGACCTCTTGCGGATATAAGGCTTCACTTTTGGAAAAACAGATCATGACTGACAGGGAACTCTGTAGTGGACAATCCAGAGGGTTTCACAATTGGAGGGTTTCACCGTAAAGAAATTGATGTGAAGTGGTCTCCACAGTCAGTTTTGTTCATCGGTCAAAATGGCAGTGAGGTACAGACGACGGGCAAATTGCTGTGAAGTAAGACTTCCCAGCTCGATCTGGCTAAGTGGTTAAGGCGCGAAATTACTGACCGGAACCCGGCCTCTGAATCTCGATTGCTGCTGTCTAGATTTGGGCGATCTAGCAGTGTCTCGGCCCTCGTGTTTCCTTCGGGTGACACGGCAGCTAGGCACCGAAAGAGTGCCACAGCTGAACCATTATTTTATCATTTAAGAACAATGCATCGAGTGTAATTTTCTTTCTTCAGATGCATACTATGAAAAATATAAACTGATGACAAGAATGGACACGTTATGGATTGAAGTAAACAGAGTGCGCGAATGGGTTGTACCTGACGGTATCCCTGACGTGTGCTGTATGAACGTTTCAACTGCCAACATAACTATGTTCGCTAATCAGGACTTTCATGTTTAGTCATCAAGTCATTATCTGGTTCACCCCGAAACTAGCTAGACAAACGCAGTGAAGCGTGAGAGGCTAACAAAAGGTGACGTTGTCACAGAAAACATATAAGATGAACGGAAAAGTAACCATGTTGGCTATCCAACAACCTACTGAAGAGTTCAACGTTAAAATTGCGGTAGCAACAGTTTGAAAGTGCACACAATAACAAACGCTCACCTCAAGAACTCGAATGAGTAGGGATTTGTCCATTCCACAGGAGATCAGACGTATCTCACCATCATCTTCCGTCTCGATTATTCTTGCGGCGAAAATGGCTGCTGAATGATCAGCTACCGTTTGCACAAGTGAGTATTCTTGGTTCGGGTCAAATATATGAATGAGCCGGTCACGTGAAGCCGAGCATAATAGAGTGAGCTCCGGCACTGCACGGGGTAATCAGCAGGTATATCAGTCAGTTCTGTCATAGACAGTATAAAATCATCTAGGACAGTGCCGACAGAATAGCCAGTTAAATAATAGAGTTGCAATTGAAATCCTGTCTAGGAAAATACAATTAAGTAAAGTCGCGTAAGTGCTTCGGGAACGGGAAGGGAGGGGACAGCGTTCGGCTTCTGCGAGATACATTTGTAAAATCATGAGGAAATACCCCAGCAGGATACACACTCTTGATGGTGCAGAATTTGCGCCAAGTAAAGCTATCTCCGAGAAAAGAAATGTCCAGAACAACGAAAGGCCAATCTATAACTTAATCCCCGAAAAAGAAAGTACATTCCGCCAATGTTGGCTTTTTTCTATTCTCATTAGGTGTACCGGGATTCCTCGTTTTGTCGCTCCCACTTTGTGCTCACATTCCCTTTACTTGTTTTCAACCTGAAATTTAACTACTCTTTGATCTTAGTGACACGCACCTACTTCAGTACAGCCATATAGACTTCGTCACTTGTGGCCAGCTTGTCTTTACTCGTTACGAACTTTTAGTAGGCGTATTGCTTGCTACTCATTTTGTTTGTACAGGACCCAATTCAGAATCAGAGTACAAAAGTCAGCATAACCCCACGATTTGAGGTCTGTACCACTTTGTCATTTTAATATTGTATTCACAGTAGCTCATTTGGTGGTAAATCTACGTTTCAACCATTCGACCGTTGGGGTAATGAGCGTAACTCAACGCGGCCCACCTCACTTCTGCAAGAAGTCATTCGCGAAGATTCACGATTTAATTGTCACTCTAAAGAACTTGTCGTAGCACTCATTAGAATTTCACGGTTAGCCTGGGCTGGCCTTGGCTTGGCAGACAACTCAGCCGAGCATTTGCGCACGCCATCCATAATTCAGTAGAGTGTGTAGAACTGAACATAGCTGAAAAACAGGGCTGTTCGGTACTATCGACTTCTCAGCAAATGCGATTGTTTTCCTGCAAGAACGCGGTCAAGCGGTAAATTCTTATTGGAGTTTTGCTGGACGAAATTGGCTGACGAGACTCTCCAGAGTTTCGTGAGATGCGCACTGCTGATGATTCCCAATAAGGATGAAACAGCTGTACGGTGCTTCTCGGCTTTTCAGCATAGATTGGCTTCGCTTGCGGAACGAAATCTCCACACAAAAACCCAAATTTCCTCACACTACCAACAATCTTTTGTAACATCTTTCACTGCGCAGATTATGCATAGAAGATGAAGAAGCTCGTTCTGGGTTGTCCTTTCTCTTTGCCCGAACGACTCTTCGCGTGGTTCATCTTGTTTTTAATGATCTGTCTTAATCGGAAGCTCTTTTTTCATATACTGAGCTGCTGACTCTTCGGAGTTTCGTGAGATGCGCACCGCTGATGATTCCCAATAAGAATGACACAGCTGTACAGTGCTTATCGGCTTTTCAGCATATACTGGCTTCAATTGCAGGACGAAATCTCCACAAAAAAGAAGGAAACTGTATAAAAATGCCTAAGATAAGAATTGTCAGACAACGTAGACCCATGAATCTCCTCAAAAATAGGTTAAACTTACATAGTGTATACTCTCACGACGAAAAAAAGTAAGCAAACAAACTCTGAAGAACGTTCTGTTAGTTATTCACCTACACAGGCACACAGTAAACAAAGGGTTACATTAAGCGTATTCACATTCGCACACAAAATATTGACTACATGTTGCATTGAACGGCGACTCACCACTATCGGAGCGGAAGAAATTGAGTGATAAGATTTCGCTGTCGTGTGCGGTAATCTGACACTGTTGCTCCAGATTTGCAAGCGAGTAGATACTAAAAAGCCAAAAGCGCATTCAGCAATAAGCCAAAGGACAGCAATGACATAGAAGGAAGATGAGAAGTCGGGTTGTGCCAATTAAAGAATCAAGATTATGACGACACTGTCTTGCATAAATATGTGTCACCCCTTGAACAGCTTGAGACAGGTCAGAGAGAGGGAGAAAGGTATTTCCAGAACATACCGAAGAATCCCATCACGGTCCCCAGCGGCTAGATGTCGGCAGTCAGGGCTGATGCAAACGGCACGGACACAACAACCACTGGGAGCCAGAGTACAGTTCGACCGGTTAACAAGTGAGGCTTCGCTGAGTGACGGAGCAGTAGGCGATGATGGTGAAGGCGCGGCTGAGTCAAGTTGTCCTCCAAAGGATGAAGTTGGAGAAGGACCGCCGATGGGACCGACGCCAGCTGGGCAAGAAAACAAAATCCATTAGAACATGATGAGGTAAAACGCGGGAGGGGGAGCATAGGCAGCGGAGTCTGATAATTTGATGATAAACTCAGATGACCGAAATACAGTTATCGGACGCGTCAGAATCGATAAAAACGCTAGGTGATCTGTGTCAGTGGGATGTAATATGCAGAGAAATATGGGACAAGAATGAAGGATTTCGTTGAACTCTTATGGTAGCGTCATCGTCAAGATGCCAGCAAGTGTAAATGCGTGGTACACAAAATTTCGACGCAAATTGAAACGTGCATAGCCGAAAGTAGGACCGTTTATCAAAAAATAAGTTTCAAATGGACAGGGAGAATGTTTGAAATACTTGGCTACGTGTGGGCAATCACCAAAAAGTCATTCAGAGAAGCAGTATATGCAATCGTCCAATGCTCCGCGAACAAATCGAAGCGGAGATGGGTGCAATAGCGAGGATCGGTTGTTCTGTAGTGTAAATGTTAACCATCAGACCAACTACCGAACGCCGCAGAAGCGTCTTGATTGACATGTGCCACAACAATATGGGGATACGTTCATAAGAGACGTCAAACGACGATGCCAGAGTTATACTGGGGGGACAATGAATCCACGTCCGTAGTGACACTGCAGAACTAGGATAAGATGACATAGTTGAACCCCAACTATAAGGGTATGGTGAAAACAAGCCGATGAACTCAAGCTAAAAAATTCAATCACCACTTCACAAACGCTGATGAGCTCACACGCCAACTACGCTGGATCGTATCCAGTTCACAAACCTGGGGAACGTGAAGCTAAAAATGGAGAAAATACAATATGCCAAATGACAGAGATCTTCCATTGAAACCTGAAATTTTGAGCTTCGTTGTTGGGAAAGACAGGCTGGTGATGTGCAGCTGACAGAACTTAAAACGGATTTTTCATGTTTTTTCCACATGATCGAACGTGCAAGATTAGATAGTGCGATTAAACAAAGAGTGCAGAATGACCAAAGGCCTTTGTCTGCTACCAACAGTAGTACATTTCAGCCCTCGAACAAATGCGATTGGGAAATATAAGATAAAGCGGAAAACAAGTCGTGATGTATCATGCGTCAATTTTTACTCATTACTGAATGCAAACCGAAGTCACAGGACACGAGCAGGACAGGACGACGTAGCTCACATAGGGTAAGCCATCCGAAGATGAAAAACATATGAGAGCAGACATCAAGATGAAGTTTTGACTATAATCATGTGAATGCAGATTGTAACGGCGCGGCGAACAAACGAGTGAGAGGCATGCTACAAGATGCCATATGTAGACTGTCGACGACAGGACAAAATATGCATACGGAACCAGATACCAATGAGTTTACCTTCGAATTTAGCAAAGGTCAATTCGGCTGAAACACAAGGGATGAGCAAACAACAGTTCGAGACCCAGTGACAATAAATGAACTGCGGACGGGTGAACTGAACTAAAATGATAGTTAGCAACCTACATCTTACCTGTGGGACGATCACTGACGCATAGTAACTTGTGAGTCGGATCAGTGAAGATGATTCGCATAAGTTGCTGAAACGTGGAAAAGCGGAACTGAATGCTTAGTAACAGTGAAATTAAAGAAAATCTTCGGTGCGAAGATTGAATTTATAAGGCAAGACCAGGTAGACGAGCGACATTAGATGAAGTACGGTGAAATTTCGACACAGACTGAAAGAATATTCGATTTTGCCAGAACAATTGACAGCGAATGAATAAAGAGTAGACGAAAGTGTATTTAAGAATAACAGCCGAAATAGAATTGCGCGGTTCCGGGGGAAACAACGCATCTGACGACCAGATGACGTAAAGGAACGAAATGCATCCAAAAGTCACTAGAAATGTTCAGGTTAGAAGAAAATTTTACTTGGGCATTATTGCTGTTACCACTTATCGAGTGAAAATCCTAAGTAACTAAAGGAGTTAAAAACCTTGTGCACGTTTAAAGAATAAGCGAGGACGCTGAATTCCACGTCGTCATAAAAAAACTAATAAGGACTAGCAACAGGATAAGGACATACTCTACAAGCGAACAGCATCCCTAACTGTCATAATTAACTGTCATAACAACACTGGATAAAGGCTTACTTCTTTTGACCTCGGAACACCCGACTTGACCAGATCCGCCTCTCCAATGAGACTCGTGGTCATGTCAGAATCATTTTGATCCAGTTCGTCCGTAACGTTCCAAAACCGGATTGTCCCGTCGTCTGCACATGTGACAAAGGTGGAGTCGGACCACCAGGTTGGTGGAGAGCTTGGACCGACCGACTTGCTGTTGAACTGTGGTATACGCTCCTTCCCGGTTCGCTGACATGATTCAGACAAACAATCCACCGACCACACACCTCGACTATGATAAAAGTAGGCAGCAGCTCGTTGTACATCTGACAAATCGGTGACATCCCATATGTAAACGCTGCGAAGGAGAATAAGGAAATCAGTGAAACTATAAGTTCCAAAATTTTCTGGAACGCACAGAGAGCAGATGAACCTCAGTACGGTAATTCAGAGACAGTCAACTCCCCTGGACAGTAGACAACAAGATAATGCGATAAATAATTATACTTGTGACATTGGTATTCACTCGTGAGTTACAGTATGGAAAAAACCCTCGCTGCAGCTAACAAAAATGACTGAAAGGAGAGAGCTGTAGGAATTACCCGTTTGTTATCAATCATAGGTGTCACGTGATTCGCCCCTTTAGCACAGGTTGCTTCCTAAATCACCCTAATGTCGCCACTGAAAACCTTTTCGTTTATTTCGAGGTTGAGCTAGTAGCAAGGCCAGTAGACCACCCCGTTTGAACGTTTCCTCATCACGAATACGGTACTTTGCCGTTCGAATAATTTGACATCCTCTTCCTTGAAATTTCCTTGTTCTTAAACCGCACAACGTAAACGAAGGACGGAATACCGTAGTTGATGAGCTCGCTTGATAAAGATTTTGGGCGCTTTCCAGGTTCTACGCATTAGATGCGACCCTTAGCAGTCCTCTCTGCTTTCCAGTACATCTATCTCCCCATAGTACCTGATATTCCCAAGCAACTTCCTATCGTATGAGCGGAAATCGCATTACCTAACGTTTTTTGTGTGTTGTGTTTGGTCCTAAACTGTCTAATGCCCATTCTCATGATTCAGCGAGATAACATTGTATGACGGTCATGTTAACGCTTCAACAAAACAATCACACACGAAATGACTCCGCGGTTAAGGCGCGGACGTACTGATCGGAAGGTCCGTGGTTCCAATCCAACCTTGGCATCTCGACCGCTCCTTTCTAGGCTTGGGCAACCTCAAAGTATCTCAGCCCTCGTGTTCGCTTCGGGTGGCATGGCAACTATGCAGTGGTACAGCTGAACAACAATTATTTTTTGACAACTTTGGCGAAATCTGTACAATTTGTGTTCACGTATAACATAAGGTTGACGGAAACCCTGATGAACCCCAACAAGGGAGAAACCGGTAGTGGAATGTCGAAGCAGTTTCAGCAACCTTATGAGTAGTGTATTACAACTATTATTTTTATTAATTTAGCATTTGGCTGACCACAAGAGCCTATGTCGCTAGTGACCAACAATTACGCATATGAGCTTGAAGCTTACTGCTTGAAGTAAATCTTTTGATGTGCAAAACCCTCTGGAAGGCATTCCGTCCGTGACATCGAAGTGGTTTATTTTGGGCTTACCAGCGTTCCAATTAATAACCACAGAATGCATGTTATATGATACTTCTAAAGGTTCGTCGTTCACATATATTCAGTAATTGCTTCGGTAAACTCACTGCAAATTTAAGGATCCTAAGTTGAGAGAGAAATGAAGACAAGTAAAAATAACCCGTGACCATGACTGCATTACGCGCATCAACACATCGTCTCGGTTGACAATCAAACCAAAAGGGCTGTGTTTCTCCGTGAAGCTTTTCAGCAAAATCCAGTGTTACGTTCGAAAAGTGAAAAAACGCCATTCTGCTACAACACACACATAAGTGACCATCACGGCAACCGAGAATCGAAACACCTGGTGCCTCATGTCGCACATTAGAAAGGTAAGAAAATGGGTTCCAACGATTGCGCGCGTTCCATTGCTTATTGTCGGTTCGCACCAAGACAAGAGTAACTGGCCAGTATCTTCGCACACATCTAGAACAAGATGGACCTACTCAAAGATATCCTTTTAGGATACATTTCACGAGATTTGCGGTAAGTTCCCAGGGTCAAAACCACGGCATCATTGGGCTGGCATTATCACTGCACTGTATACAATGGAGGTGCAGGATGTACCTACCGCTTAACACAATAATTCCCGTGTGCATGACAAATGGCATTGGCCTGAGCCACCTTTGTCTGCTTGCTGTGTAGTGTTAACGAAAATTTGGGAACCTCAGCTACCCTCGACCGGTGTAGCTCACCTGTCGAAGCGGTGTGCGACCAGAGTGCAGTCGCGACCGAGTAGGACATCTAAGTGCAGCAACGGGTAGGTCTGAGTGTTAGATGCGCATCGAGTTAATGCATGCATTGACCACATATTCACCAGTAAGAGGTTCTATCTGCCAAGTGATTCCCCATGATCGGTAAAGCCTCAGACATTGCTCTGCACTTGTTGTGACAGAATACAGCGGTCCTCAGAAGATAAACAACTCTCCAAAATTCCATGCCTATTAGACTGTTATAGAATCCCTTAGCGTTCACTATTTTGTTCCAAGAGGAATGATTCCACTCCTTGAAATAATAACATGAAACCGATCATCCATTGTAAATGAAGAAAAGACCCACGCCTCAAAGGACAAATGATAATCCTGGAAAACCTCAGATAGAGTAGACGGGCTGAAGGATCAGTACTTCCCAAACAGTTGAAAACCCGGTAAACAGAGTCAAACAGCAGCCTCGAATTCTAGTACAGGAACGTACTGCCACTGTTCCGTAACTCTTGGACTTACTATTACACATAAATGAACAGCATCAAGCTAGGAATCCTGATGAGAATAGTGATCACCATGTGACGGCTGTTTAGCGTAAGATATCTGGACACAACTAAATTATTTTATTGATTCATAACTTCAATACACAAGGAAGAGGAAGGCAAATAAGTAATAATTCAGATTAAGGTCGCTGCCTGCTAGGAAACGGCCACAGTCTAGTTAGGATGTTATTTGCATAAGGGTACGTAAAGCTCGTGTTGCAACCTATGATACTGGGACTATCTCGACCAAAGAACCTTAGTCAAAGCGCCGAAATTCGTTATAAATCTGACTACCTGTGTATACCCACACAACTGTTTGCAACTTTTGGTGATACTCATGGAGAACCTGCTAATTATGAATTTGTGGACTGGGAGCTCCCTACCGGTGATAATTAGAGAACGGATGCGATTAGTCCTGGGAAAGCAACCTACCATGTTTTTGTTCTGTTTGGGATATACTCAGTGTGGGTTTTAGGAGTGGTTGCCCGATTTAGGTCAGAACTTCACATTCGGTCTGGACATTGGGCGTATTGAGCTTGTGATCCGATCATCTGTTCTTTGATGCTGACAAATAGGTTGGGTGATTCCTACGAAAACTCCGAAGTATATCTTTTTTCTGGAACTTACAACTTCTACTTAGGGAAGATTATGTTACGATCTATGTTGGTGTCCCCATTCGACGTTGACTTTAGATAAATCGACCGCTAAAATAAGGGACAGTTCCAGGCTGAAGACTGGATAAACCATTCCTGCAAGAAAACTTACGTCTTAACGCATTAACTCAAGGCGCGGTTCCGTTACGCTGTGTAACTGGAGATCAAACGCTTGGATAGCAGTCGCAAACTGAGTCGTATCCTTGACTACAAGTAGGTTTATTACCCGTTTACCTCTTGGTTCGTTCGTCCTCAAAATGCAATTGCTGTTATCTCACGTAGTCCATAAGAAGCAACCCAAATAATCGTGAGAGCAAACAGCAACGGAGAACAATCTTAAACAACCGCCTTTGAGGAAAGACATTCAGGTAATACCATAACGTCTCTTCCTAAAGGAGTCTCTCTATGGAAAGTGTGACTAATCTGAACAGTGCCACGCGATTTATGCTCCAGAAACACATGCATATCAATGATTGCGACACGCAATATGGTGGACTTATTGAGTGGGTGACAGTCATTGTCATGCAAGCCAGTACTAAAAGGGGAAATTTGTACCATTCAAATACGAACCAAAAACCAAACAACTTATCAACAAGCGGCATTTCATGACAAAAACGGGGAAACTAGTAAATCACCGGCCTTGTCATTGTAAGCCTAATCAACGGAAGTAAGCTAACGTGATGGGAGAAGGTATAAATAATGGATATGACAACCACCCTTCAACGTGATATCCAACACGGCTCATTCCGAAAGTATTCCCATCGTGGTACTTCGACTTCGAGAGTTAATCAACTAAGTCAGGGAACCGAAAAGTAGCTCCAATTCGGTTAGAGAGCGAGATTCTTCGAGGGGGATCGAAATTGTAAACTTCGCGTTTCCAAAATTGTCCCATGGAGGGAAGCGATACTGTAGTACTTGGGTAACCCAGTAAACTTGAGAACTTCTCGTGGCAACAGGAACTGTCACCGAGAGGCTGTAGCAGCATAAGTGAGGCAGCCGTTATTGTTTCTTCAGAAGGTTGGTTTATCTAGACAAGCAAAATGTTGTAAACTACACCTAACGGAATCGCACTACTGACATTCATTCAAAATGATCCCTCCGTTTTTCAGCAACGAAAACATTATCACGGAAATTACAACAGTTTTAGAATAACCATGAAGGAATGAAAAGCAGCAACAAACACAAGTGAAAGTTCGGGGGTCCAGCGAAATAAGTTTTTATATACCCTAAGCGGTTAGCACAGTTCTGCTATAAGGCGCACCTGTGACGATTCATTTTACTAATTAGCGTTAGCACAATAAGATACAAAAATGGTCAAAGAGCAGGCGGCCTGCAGTCGAAAAACTAAAGAATGCATTTGAGGCAGCTTCCGTTGAAGTTGGCATATCAGGTAGGTGGTGTAATCCTTTGGTCTTCTAGTGACGAGGCGGAATGTATTAGGATGGCAAACAAGCGGATGAAAAAAGGGTGTAAACATCTGAAGGTGAAAAAGTAGTCCCCAGGCCGAAAAACATTCAGAGCATATGGAAATACAAGCTTGTTCCAGCAGGCGGACAGAACAAACGTCAGCTGCAAACCTCAACAATGCAAAACGGAGACGCTTGCAATGAATGGCAGTGACAAAGCTAAAGTATTCAAAGCAGCCGCATTCACACCCATGTGAACTAGGTTTTAGACCATTCAGCCACAAAGAAAAGCAAGGAACTGAGCGGTCTGTAACACATTCCTGACCAGGACAAGTTCACACGACTTGTGGGACGTCATAACAAGACAGAAAGCTCGATCAGTGAGCCCGAGAAGGACAGTCACACTGGCCCACGACTGATTGGGAACTTCGAAGGTGACAATCAATAAGGCAGGCTGCGAAAGAAAGCTCACATCTCCCAATGGTGAGCGGTTCACTGAAGGGGTTCTATGCACTTCAACCCTCACTTCGATTGACAGATCCGTTGATAGAGAGGTAACTATGAATGATGGAGAAATGAACTGGACATTCCCGCCATAAAACGTGTGCATGCGTTGACTAACCTGTGATCGGCGTAGAAGCAAGTAACACGAGATCGGGTACAGTCAAGCTTGATAGCCAACAAATCCGGATACGTTGGGGAATCGGTTTGTTCGGAGGATACGGGTGCAGGTGTCACCGGGGAAAAGGACAACTATTTCAGAAAGAAGAGAAACGGCATTTAAAAAAGTACGTACTTAGGAATAAGGGACTAGATGTGTGGACCGCGCGTTGTTGTGATATTAGTGGCAGAAAAAGAGCCGATGAATACTAAAGGCTATCGAAGAGGTAGAACAGCGGCCACGGTTGACTATCAGAGAATATTGTCTGGCCAGGCTTGACAGAAAGCCTACGAAAACCAAACCGTCTACGGAATATAAATCCTTGGATAGCTGCACTGCCACAAGCCTCCGATGATCGGACACTGAGAGCAACGACCATTTCAACGCCACTTGAGGCCCCTTAAATCTTTATACAACTTCCGTCTCGAAACCTATATAGTGGAAGCTTGCAGTTACGTTTATCGGACACGTGTTCAGTTCCCTGCAGAGCAGCTCAGAGTGGTGCTAAGGTTCACGTCTGAAAACCATCGAATGAAATAACCGTGACTACAGAAATTGGCACCTTGCACAACCGAATGACAGTCCTCAGCTAAAGCGGCGAAAGAACACTCGGTAGTTTATTGGGCAGACGACCTTCAAGGCACTTGTTTATGAAGTTGGCCGTTGATGAAGGAGTATGTTTGCTGAGAAAAGCTACGCAAATGCATTCAGCCAACATTTCGGCTTGTCCGTCGAGTGCGTTACTGTATTCCGATGTGGTTCGCAGGCAATTTGTTTGTAAATCCCGATTTCCCTTCCCAGAAAGGCTACACAGACCCTTAAATCCCGGTTTCCAAAGGAAATTCAGAAATAGGGGACCTTAGCCACTGGTTTTAGTGAGGACTCCAGGAAAATAGACACAGATCCAAGACATAAAGATCAAGACACTCTTCAGCTAGTGTAATCAACAGAGTTCCTCCACGAAATCGACTTCACACTTTACAACTATCTGAATGAACTGAGTCCACACATCAAATTTAGTATGGAGATAGAGTCAACCTCGGATACACTGGCATTTTTAGACTGCATGACACACAAGATCGGCGGAAAACTAAAGACCACAATATACGAGAAGCCCCAGTTCGAAACTGGGGCAGTTTCGAACTACTTGTCTGTCCATCCAAAGTCGGCATTCGCTAGTATTGCCTCATCAATGTTTAAGCGTGTAAGGGCTCTGTGCACAGAAGTTGACCGGACAGCGGCCCAAATTGAAGTAAAGAGCAAACTTCGGGGTAGTGGATATCCAGCTAGCTTGATTAGGCGTCAATTGAGAAGGGTATTGGTATCGGTGGCGAAACCCAAGCGAGAATGGCTTGGGACAGCTGTTATTCCATATAAACCAGGAACATCGGAGACCATTCGAAGGATTCTAAACACGGCCAACATAAGAGTAGGTTTCCAGAAGGGAAACACTCTGCACTAGTGCAGTTGAAGGATCGCCTCCCGGCAAACAGAACTAGGGACTGTGTCTACAAAATCAAGTGTAACAACTGCATTAAAGTCTATATAGGATAGACGGCCAGGGAACTTCACACCAGAATCGGAGCATAAGAGGAATTTAAACCGGCCGCCGAGAAACGCAGATGAATATCGAGCGTTACTGAAAGACTCGGCGGTTGCAGAACACGCATTGGACACGGGGCACAAAATAGATTTAGAAAATGTTGAGGTTTTGAGGCGCGGACTACGGTCCACATCACAGAGGCTGATGACCGAGGCGGTAGAAATCGCCAAGCATGCCAGTGTTAATAGAATAGAAGGCGTGGAAGTGGCATGCGTGTGGAGAACGGTTTTGGATCGGTCGAGCTGACATGTGTTGGTGTGCGGTCATCAGAAGGAGTAGTCATCATCTGAATCCCACCTGACCTCACCCCCCTCCCAACTAAGTTGTCGCAGCACTCACAAGCCCACGAAGATCAAGAAAAATCTACCAGTGGCAACCGAGGTGAATCATCAATTGAAACACCCTGAAGGAACAAGAGCCGACCGGAACTAATTTGAAACTCCTCTAGCCTATCAAATTAAGACTTAGGCAAGCACCCTAGCCGACAGCAGCCGTTAATTGACACTCAAGACTGACCTGTGATAAACTGAAGAGAACTTACTGATTGGTTCCATGTCTGCCTCACAACCTGGTCAACTTGATGACCTGTTCACTTGGCCTGATGAAGCTTTTGTATCAAAAGTGAAACGTTGCCCAACTAAAAACTACGGATTGTTTACCAAGCCTTTCTGAAAGGATGACTTCTCAATCGGTTCCAAAATTTTCCAATCAAATCACTTTGCCTATCAACCAGCAGTAAGAATACTTACAAACTGGCATAATCTTGCGGGTCGGTGGTCGATGCCACTAACCCGAGAAAGACAAAGATTCATACAGTTGTTACATTTTCTTTCAGGGAGGACAGTTCCTCCATGTGTCAGAATAAAGGCTGTAAAGTCTATTTAAAGAGATAGCTAAATTGTGACCACACTTGCAGATCTGAGATGGTAATAGTGTACGGAGCGTAGGTTGGTCGATGACTTTGATTTATAAAACACTATGCCTTGAAGTGGACATTAGTAGTAGGTTAAACCATTCATATTATGTGCATCCGCGTTTCCCATTGGAAACATGAAAAACCCTCTACTCTACATCGATCTGTGACGTGTTCTGAGTGCATACACGATATTCACGTCAGGTTCATCGTAGAAGTCAAGCAAGGGGCATAATTATGGCGCTAGTACTCGTCGGTCATCAATATAAATGAAAATGAACTGTGACAAAGACACCAACGAACACAATGACATGATTTCATGTTGTCAACGTTGTCCAGTTTATTCGAGGTTCTGGTGAATCGAAAGTTTGCTAGTGGAGTGAGCTGGAGTCTCGGCTAGACACTACCGCGACATGAGCCCAACGGCCAGCATCCTGTAACCGATATCCTCATGTGGAGCCCACTGACTAGCGGACCTCATTACTTACCGTCCTGCAGGAATCACCTATTCATGCATATATTAGAGGTATCGCGAAAGAGCGGCGAAACAGAAAACACTATCTATGACAAAACAAAGAACGGAACGAGAGAACGAGACGACAAACCATTAAATAGAGCCAGTACCTCCGCCTTGAGGGGCCCCTGGAGAGATCCATTCAAATAGCTCCTCCCTAGAAGATGCTCAACGATAAGGTGAATCCTAAGGGGACCAATAAACGTGGTTGCTTCTGAAATGCGACCTATTCCGGAGAGATGCAACTCTTGCGGTGTCTCTTAGCTTGCCCTAAAGTTGAGCAAAAAACCTGATGGGCTAAAAAAGCTCATAACAGTATAAAGTGAGAATGCCACAATTGTTTGTATACAATAAGCCGTGGGGGTTTGTGAGGTCACGTGGCCTGTATCGTAGTCCCAGCACTGAGATTGAATCTCATTGGCTTGCAAACTGACCAATCAGAGAACGATTGAGGTTAGTCCGTGGCGGTTCTCCGTGCGGTGGCAGCCAACCACAACACCCAAAAGCTCTCCAGAAATCAAGCGTTCGTGTGTCACATTTCGTATATCAAGTAGTGAACGGTCGTTCCATGTGAGTTTGTGAGATTTTTATGATAAATCTTGCGTCAAAAGCAAAACGTTGCCCAGTAATAAATCCACCAATTGTTTACCAAGCCTCTCTGAAACGAAATCTAAGGTATTTTTCATTGGAATTATATGTAGGCAAACCGCTCTCACAGATGTCCTTTGTACTGACTAACTTACATGAGCCTCCGAACCCAGCTGATGGGGTAAGGGTAATTGGGCGAGGAATTGCAAGCTTTCTGTGTCGAACAGGAGACACGTGCCATTAGCACAACCCACAGTCACCCAGGAGCGATGCACTGACAGACAACTGGCTCGCGAAGTCTAAAAAAGAGGCAAAGAAATAAGACGAATATAATCATACAATCACGACAGTCCATCCTTACGACCAATCAACGGGCTGGGACAAAAAGTACTCTTACGAGAAGGTTAGGTACCGATACGTCATCTGAAGACGTAATCCAATTGTTACAAACAGAAGAAAGTAAGAGTACCTGCCTACTGAATAGATATCGTGCGTATTAGTCAGTCTCCACATGAGCCACAAAGTTTGACGGAGGAATGACAGCTGAACAACCAAATTTATACGCAGGCGAATTGGCTGCATGAAAAAGATCCAAGGCCTCACATATGAACCTGCAGCCACGTAAACATATCAGATAGCTAGGAATTTGATTCAAGTGAGGGTAGTCCCTGTGACTGAATTATAGTGGAGTTCTGCAACATTCTTTTTCAGAATGAGAATGAAGAAGTTGCGAGTAACGAGGTTTGAGTATTTTATGGTGGTACAGTAATACATCCTCTCAGCCAGTCGTTTTGACATCTAATGACACTAACCTGATCACAGAACGTACGGAGAAGAGTGAATGGCAAACTTCTCCCGTCACTTCCAGTCACTGGCGACCGATCACGGTCTCCCGGATTATATGATTATAACACCAAAAATCAGACCTTCTGCCTCCTCTGGGACAAATAATCCTTCAGATAGCAGCAGCTCGGAAGCACCACATTTGACATTGGTTGAATAAGGCTCGCAACCATATTCTGATAAGAACACTTGAGTCAGTTGTTACTACGTTGACCAGGTTAACCAATAATAGTTCGAAACAAAGTGTGAGTTGAAAGATCGTTGGAGAATCACTCGACACCCCATCGAGACAAAACAGAAGTTAACAGGTGTCGACCATTCCAATCCTAAAATGTGTGAGTGGTTGAAATTAATTTGCAGTTCGTATTCTTAGATCAGCTAACCAATAAAACCAGTGAATTGGCCATGAGCCAGAACATCATCATCATAATCGACAACTGACATTAGTGTTCAACACCGATGCTTCGCTTCCGTACAACCATGATTTATTTGAAAGCCTTATTGTGAAGAAAATAGTAAATGTGGACGGGAAAGAGACTTAGCGCTAGCCTACTACAATCATCCCGAGGTGCCTACACCTCCAAACAATCATTCAGGTAATCTGGATAGAAACTGATAACAAGATCGTCAGTGACATCAGTTGGCAGCCATATATAGCAGCGTCTCTAACCAGGCGCAGTGGAGATCACGCGGTTCCCATCCTGGAAGGCGAGTAGCACCGACAGCACCCAAACGTTTCATGATTTCTTTCATATCCCTCTGCCGGGTCAAGGGCTGGCCACCCCTCTGTTTCCGCCACTCTGAAACCGAACATAAAAAACACTGAGCGATCCGTCCGATTGATCCGCTAATCTGAGGACTCATTCAAATCACGGAAACGTGGTATCACAGAAACTCCGGTCACTGGTAGCCGACAACAAACGGTAGGAAACAAATATGTCCTGATTACGAGATGATCAATGCGACATAGTCTCCAGAAAGCCGATCCTCCCACCCATCTCAAAGATCCAGCAAGAAGCTCTAACTTGCGGATTTTTATGAGTTTGCACACCTTTGAAAAGGCAAATTGCATCCCGTATATCGCGCGTATATTGTCAGGCAACAGATGATGAACTCTAATCGAACTGTCTGTTTCTCCGCAATGCACTACTCATAAGGTTGCTGAAGATTCTTCGACAGCAACCTTATGAGTAGCGCATTACGTATATACATGTACCGCGATATCTCGAATATCGTACCAACTGAAGCATGAGGCGGCCTTGTGCAGCACATTAATTTGCCTGGAAACATCACAAACGAGAGATTCAGCTGGGTTCCAGGTGAGTCTCTCGAAAAACCAAATTTGTTTGCAAGAGTGTATTTCGCTAATGTCTGCTTCTCCGTTTTATCGATCGAAAGCACTTTCAGGGAATCAGTCAGTCTTCGGGATAGACCAAAATGACAATGCATGTCTTCGTGGAAATGTATACAGGAAAGCGAATATTCTACGAGAGCGAGTGATTGAGGACAATAGTGGATAGGGGCTCTATGACCAATTTGATAGAAAATACCAAAAATATATATTCCAATGAGCAAGAATAGTGTCCTGGTGGAGTAGTACGTTCTGCATTTGACTTACTTTGGGTAGTCATGTATGGAAATAAAAGGGACCGTGGTAGAGTTACGCACATTATGCTGTCCTTAAATAGTAGACATATGTGGAAAACCAGCGTTGAAATACTCAACCCAAGCTCAACACATTTCGAAACTCGACATTCTAGACTGTCTAAAATGTCCGTTATACTATCATTTCATGTGTCTTTCCGAACTATCAGTGGAGCTAAAGAAATTAAGTAGATAACTATGTACATCCATTTCCATGCAACCGACAAGCCTACCATGTTTGTAGGGCCAAACTATGCGGCACTTTACAGTTTAACGCGTGTTCCGAGATCAACCGCGGGAAAGGTAACATGGATTTTGTTACTGAAGGACAAGAAATGTCGATTAGCTGGAAGGCACACTACTGAACTGTTTCGTTGAGGCAGTGACTAGGCCTGGAAAGCTGTCACAAAGGAGCATGTGAGTGAACTCGATGTCCGAACCGTTGGATAAGAACAATACAACGTACGAAGTCGTGGGGCAAGATGGCTCACTGGTAAAGCACGAATTTACTGACCGGAAGGTCCTGGTTCGAACCCAACCCCTGCATCTCGACTTATCCTGTCTAGACTTGGGCAATCAGCCGTTGTGCTTCCTTCGGATGGCATGGAGGCTAGGTACCGAAACGGTGTTACAGCTGAATCATAACCGAAAACTCGCTTTCTAATTACCCTTTTTTCAGATACTCCGAGCCATGGTTCCAGAACAGCTTGCCATGGACTTGAAGCTCGTACCGACTGAGTAACTCCAATACAAAAAGAATAGGCTTAAAAGAAAGATTAATAACATGAAGCGAAAACAACAAAACTGGCTTGATTTAAAACTTGGTCGGAACCTATAGTGCTCGCAACTTAAATGAACAGACCAGACCGCAACAATGAGCACGGGCTATAGTGGCAGGAAACTGCCTAACTTGGCAGCAAAGCCTATGGAGAACCATTCGAAATCAGAGGGAAACCACTCTATTTACAGAGTAAACATTATACCAAGGGCATTTAGAGTACTCGACAAATCTCACTAAAAATATCTGCGTGAGATATCGTTAATCAACTGGTTAGACCGAATCTTGAACACTGAACTCCTCAAACGTGGCATCAACAACAGAACTGAGTGAGCCTTGGTGCGTAATCAGCTATGTAAAACAAACGGCTGATAATCGTGAAGAAGTCGAACTCTGAGACGCCCGACATTCAACTAAGTTTGAGAAACTGAAATCTTAGTTTCAGATCTTGGGAAAATCTAGTACTTGACAGCGACAAAGCGAGCTGCCGTCCGCACAAGCCTGACGAGCTTTGACGCACAACGAATGTCAATGCTAGAACTCAGGTGCATCATTCGAAACGATCATGTAATGTCGAACACAATCGTTACCAACTAGATCTGTACAGCCTGCGGGCATACGTGCGTGAGTAGAATCGGAATCGCAGGTCACTAACGTCTCCATTGTAAACCACCAGAAAGTGCAACTAAATCGCCTAGGTAAGTCGCTCTCATTGCCAGCTTACATCTGCCAAGTACAAGTTTGTTTTTATTCCCAATCAAAACCTGCCCGATCCTGCTGTCACACTAGGAGATGTCAGTACCAGTAGTAAACCGACCACTTGTTTGGCGCCTGATTACCCACTTCCACTTAAAAAGCGTTGTAAAGATTGGCCTCTAGAGAGCATTTTTATGGTCATTTATCTGGGAGAACCGCGGCATCCCACTGAAACTTGAGAGAATTCACGGATGAGGCAAGCGTCTTGGTGTAAAAGAGTTAACGCTCGCGCTCAGGGTTACGTCGTAATGCTTAAATCGGCTGACGGCTCCCAACAGAGCGGGCGTCCAATGGATCAACCATTATTGACAAACAGATCCGCTTCGGACACCTGTCAACAATGAAGATTCGAAATGCCCGCATCGAGCACTATTGCACTGACAATGATGAAACCTATTTCAAACTAAACAGAAACGTTCATTCCTCTCCGTCTCCCCTCTGGTGGTCCGTCCAATTCGTTCTATGCAGTAAAGTGGGGGGAAAGGTCCGAAAAGTGGGGAAGGTTGGAACGGGAGAAAGTAATATTGAGGTACACTGCTGAACGTCGATTGTGAGGTTTCTACAATTTCGCACATAACTGATCTGGCTATATTGCCACTTTCTCTAAACCACGCGAAAGAATATGATTTGGAAAAATATATTTAGCAGACTGAAAGGGTACCCCATAAATTTCAACGTGTAGTTATGTATATATATATATATATATAGAGAGAGAGAGAGAGAGAGAAAGAATACGTACAGCAATGGTGGTTTTCCTCATAGGAATGACCACTTTTGATCGATATATTCAGGTGCCCGCTCCAGAAGCACACAAAAAAAGCAGCCAACGCGTAAGTGCACAAGCTTTATTTCTACCAACCCGACACCAATGTAGGCTTCAGATTTTCATACGAAGTGACAGGCCAGCGGTGAATTTAGTGCTATCACGGTAGTCGATGATAAAACGCTCCAAAAACTGTGCACAGACCGCTGCGGACGCAAGTCAGCCACTGTCAGCATGAATAATTCACCACAAAGCTATAATTTGGTAGTTGGCCAAACAGTGGTTGTAGTTGCGTAACGCCCGCGTATCCAATATCAGAAAGACCAACACAGAGGCACATCAACGCACCTGCGACAACACAGGTGTCTAAAAATAGACCTAAAAAATCAGCAAAGTGAGCACTATGCCATATACAGCTTACGACCAAACTTTTCGACGAATATGAGGACTACTTAATAATGACGACAGGCGTTCTGCAGTATCAGTTCTGCAGGATCATTTCTGACGAAGTTTGGAAATGTTTTCGCAGGAACACAAGTCTGGATCGGAGAAAAATCAAATCATTTTATAACAGGGGCAGGAGATGACCAGATTCCTCTCAGTAGAATAAGAAACACAACTACCCAATTTCTAATTAGGACTGCGAAGAAATTGCGGGTTCTGACCTACGGAAACGTGGGAACTGGAGCGGTACGGAGCTCGGACGGATCGCTCAGTGTTTTTTATAAGGCTGTGTCCAGTTGCAGTTCAGTTGCCCCTATTCATATGGTCCGGTTATACTCTGTTTGCGTCTGAGTCAGTCGTATACATCTTGGAAAAGTGGTTGGCACGACTTAAACAGAACATCCAAGTGTAGTACGACCATTCAACGCAGGAAGAAAACTTGTGCAGAACGAAAGTAACGAACGAAACTTTACACACAGTTTGAAAAAAATGCATAGATGCATGCATAAATAGGCCAGGAAAAAGGTACCCGATTGCCGCATAAATGTGTGTATCTGAGGCAAACTAGTTTTAAAACCGTATACGTGCCTTGACTGCGACACATCACATAAAGCAGGATAACATTTTGCACGTTTGCGAAGAGTGTGTTCAAAAGCTCCAAACTGATACATTGACACTCAGGTGTGCAACTAGAATTGGATAAGAGATGAAACACCTAACTTACCCGCAGCTCCACCCACTTGTCCAGATATCTTTGGTCACTGAATTGCATCAGGTGTCCAGCTTTGCTAACAACAAGGGTGAGAATTTCTCCACCCTCAGGACAGCCCGACGAAGCTGCATCGCTGCGCTGAGCAGAACAAGAGGACCGGGAAACACAGCATACGTCCATGAAGGCATTGTGAAGGAGATCGCCTAGAATGGCATTTCGGCCGTTCAAAGGTATAGTTTCCTTGTTCTGAAGTAGAAAGTTAAAATGAACAAAAAAATAGCGGGGACTTGTACAAAGGGCAAAGTGAATATGTGCACTAAATACTCCTACCGTAGTTCCCCACAGCAGCTTCTGTAGGTAAGATGGTTGATGCTACTGACCGGTGTCTACAGGGTAGGCTAGTTCTGAAAGGTTCGCAGTTTCCAAAAGCCCTTTACCCGCCACAAATTCCTATGTTCAGGCACGCCGACGGGTCTACTGGTTGAGGTGATGAGCTGATCGATGATCCAGCTAGTGTATGAAAATCGGCAAATAATGAAGGTCAGATGTGCTTGGACATCCAGTATGTTTCAGTGATATGACCGGCCAAATCAACTGTATGAGGTAAGTGCAGGTATAACTGATTTTCTTGGCACCTCACTAATTAGGACGAACAGAGGCGGGCTCCGGAAAATCTGCCAGGGTAGCTGTTGCTTCAGAGGGTGTCAGAAAAGTCCACCTCTACCGGCAGTGTGGACCTTGTTCCATGCGTTGTCCGCACTGTTTTCCAACACTGGTTTTGGAGTCCGTACAGTAGTTCTGGATACCACAGTACCCGGTCAACAACTCTGGTGAAAAATCAGTGATGAAATGTCAAAGACGAAATGAGGAGAGCAAAATTTAAGTAGGGGTGCTTGAACAAACACAGAAACGTCGGCGGTTTCGCGATGTAGCCACATCAGCGGGAGTCTCAGTGCAAGCGATTTGTTCGACGTAAATGGTTGACTAAACTCACCCTCACACACAGCATACATTAATGTGACTAAAACCATGAGTTAGGTTACCAATACTTCTTTGCTATGGCACAATCTGTTCACTTGTTCCTTCCTTCGGCCCAGATCCTGATGCAAGCGGTCCTTGGGCATGCGTAATACATAGTCGAGATAGCATACTTGATACAATTGTATCAAACTTTAGATGGCGCGTCCACCAGACGGCTGGCAGAGTATTTCAGCATTGATAATACGGTACTCCCCACACACACGTGCAATGCTGCATAGACATCGATAGCCCAGAGCAAGGAGTCGTCTTTTATTTTCCGCACAGTGGCCTAGTTTCACCTATTTAACGACATCGACCTTACTGCGGCGTTGTGCACTCTTCCTTTGATTGACAGGCTGATATCACAAAAGTAAGGGATTAAGTCGAAGGAAAGCCGAATGAGCTTTCTCTATCCTAGCACTCCCTCGGTAATACTGCTGGTAGAAACCATGCAACTACGCAGGTAAGTGTATTTGGTAGCTAATTTCACCGGTTGATATGCGACCACCAGATTGGTTGGTGTGCCTTGACGTAGGGCTTTAAACTATGATGGTGAAAAACGCACTTTGAAAATAATGGGTAGGAGAGCTAAAGTATGTTACATTTTTTGTATTCTGAACTATGAACGGAGCACCATGACTCCGTCCGCGTACTGTAATTCAGTGGGATCCTCTCCGGGAAGTAAATCCACTCCCATAATCATTTCGGTTACAAAGCTGAGAGGGCAACTCTGTGAACCCTGACAAGTCCGAATGTGTTAGCGCACAGGAAACGAAGGGGTAAAATAAAGACTTCGGAAATCCCTTTCAAGCATGGCAGCTCCACCATACAGAGCGCTCAAACACTGCTTTCAGAACGGAAAAGACGAAGAAAGGTGGCTGCTCGTCGATACGAATACGTGATCAATGCACCCAAACCCTGAAATGAACTGCGCCTGAGTGTTACGGATTTGTTGCTCTCATACGCTACCGAGTCTTCGCAGCATGTCTACACAAATTTCCGGGGCAATCGCTGTAAGACTAACACCTCCGCTATTTTCACACTCTGCTTTTGGTGTCATTTTTGAGAACAGAAGCAAAAGTTAAGAGTTACTATTCCTCTGGCGCATGCTGCTCTTTCCATATAGTGTATCAAACAGATGACCCAACGCACAAGCGCTGCTCCACCGCCGCTGAATATGGCCAGTGAGAGGGGGCCTGTACCAGATGCCCTCTTTATTTTTAGAAGCTCTAGTTCATCACGGACTCCGCCGTCTAATAAGGCTGACAGTTGAATCTCTGGTTCTTAAAAGCCATTGATCTTAGCAGTTGTTGGTGAAGCAGTCCAACTGAACCAATCATCAAAGTATTCCATCCAACATCGCGAATAGAACATCGTGAATAGATAACATAAGAAGCTTTTTCTTTGGTAACTTCGCTTACCGTAGACTTCTGTAAATAAGCCTAAATGGATTTAGACTATTTCTAGTGGCAAAAGCCATTTTCACATCCTAAGCCCTTCTCACTTACCATTTATCACGGTCTGCATGAGGCTCCGGGCCAGCCGCCTTTTGATCGATCTACGTGTAGCGTGAGACTGGTGAGGTGGGTTTTTTTTCCTTTGATGGGAGAAAAATAACGCAGTCCTCTTCAGCCAGCAGGTATCAGGCGGAGATGACCTAGGGGCAGACCGTTCATGACTTGACATCATCACCATCATAAACAGTAATGCCACTGTAATACATACTGGCGCTTACTATCGTACGACCGTGATAGAAGTCCTTAGTAAAGATAGGAAAGAAAATGGAAAACATAGGGACCTAGCGCGATGAGGCCCAGTTTCCACAAGACAGTACTGTCCAAGACAGTAAAAAGATAGATCTATCTAAGAATCGTGTTGAATTAGGAGGCGATCAGCGGGATCGTCGAAGCATTCTTTGCGAACTTCATCCTACATAAGCCATGCAGTTCGACTAGGAATTACGGCATTCACGTCACTCGGATCAGTTGCACTCCATGTCCTGCAGGGTTTTCAACCACGTGCAAGCAGGTTGACGTGGGCCACAGTCAAGAAGAATGGAAGATCCCACAGCGCTTAGCTGGACTGTGGGCACTTTCATTTAACGTTATCATGTCGTGACCTTTCTCCCGCGAACCTTTCGGCAATACTCGCTTGGAACAGAAAAGAGGCTTCCTTGGACAAACGGTGATTGAGCATCAATCAATCGATTTCAATTTAATTTATCAGCTATAAACCGTGTACCATAGGCACATTGGTTCCAGCTGCTACATTTTCGATCACCGGAAAACGAGTGTGGGACGTCAAACCAAGCCTTGGAGGCGAACACATCTTCAGTTTGTTCGGAAATTGCGTAGCTACGCATTGAAGGCGATAGCTTTGATGCACGGGCGCCACTGACTGCGCGATTGGGCCATTGCTGCCAATGTCATCAACCACTGATGATTTGAGTCCCGGGGTCCCCATCCAGGGAAGCGGTAGTTGCCCACCCGACTAAGTTCACTGGATAGCGTTTTCGTACTTCGTTGTCAGGTCATACACTGTCCACCTCTCGGTCGCTTCCACTCACTACAGGGCTTGGAAAAAAGAGCTCTGTGAGGCAGAGGGTCTCCTGGCATTCGGAGTACATGTCCCAACCAGCTCAACCTATGAAGCGTGAGTAATTCATCTATCGCGGGAGAGTTCATTGTTCGTAAGACCATCCGGCGTACCTCAGCATTACTAATCCGATGTTCCCACCAGACCTGACCAATGCTGCGGAGACATCGATGATCAAACACTGACATCTTCCGTACGTCCTCTGCACGTAGGGGCCACGTCTCTGATCCATAAAGCAGTATGGATCGAACCACCGCACTGTAAACTCTTCCCTTGACAGACAAGCTCACGTCACGTCGGCGCCACAGGTGCTGGAGGTTGGCAAAAGCTGCCCTGGCCTTTCCGATTCGAGAAATGATCTCATCTCCAGCCAGTCCACCGGAACTTATACAGCTGCCCAGGTAAACAAATTTATCTACCACGTCGATTGGCTCACCTGCAAGCATGAGGTGCGGGTTTGATCCCACCCAGTCTTGTAGCAGCACTTTACACTTTGCGGGTGTGAAGCGCATGCCAAACCGTGCGGCAGAGTTAGTTAGGTTATTTAAAATCATTTGCATTTCGGAAGGGTCTGAACCAAGGAGAGCAATATCGTCCGCATACTCAATGTCTGCGAGGGAACGTCCCGGGAGCATTTCGACTCCCGAGGTTTCAGAGGCAGGCAGAGAAATTTCAAGCAGCATGTCAATAACAAAGTTGAAGAGGAAAGGGGAAAGAGGACAGCCTTGTCTTACACCACTGGACGTGGTGAACTCAGGCGAGAGCTTCCCGTATACTCGTACGCGCCCACAGCAGTCCGCATACAATGCCTTGATAAGAGATAGAAATTTGGAAGAAACACGTTTGATCGCCAGACACTGCCAAAGTTCCTGACGATCGACAGAATCAAAAGCAGCTTTCAAATTCAGAAAAAACGACCAACGTAGGATGTCTGAAGGAGTGGGGCTTTTCAGGAATTTTTCTCAAGGTGAAGATATGGTCGATGCATCCTCGACCGGGGCGAAACCCCGCTTTATTTTCACGAATGTGTATCTCCAGATAATCCATCAACCTGCGCCAAATAATGCCAGAGAGCACCTTAGATGCGACGGATACCAGACTGATACCACGATGGTTTTCACATGACGTTCTTGCTCCCTTTTTGAAAACTGGGATAACGGTCTAGGAGCTTTATTCGGCTGGTATTCCGTTTTTATTCCAAATCTTCTGCAGTATGGTTGTCAGACTGTTCACCAGGACCTCGCCGCCTTCTTTGAAGAGCGCGGGGTGTAGACCATCCGGGCCAGGTGCCTTGTCGCGCTTCAGGATTGAAATCTCACGCTGGATTTCGGTTGCTGATGGTGGGTTGGTGTCAATGTTCCATTCGCGCCTGCTTGGTTCTTCCAGTGGTTGTGCTGAAGGGGACCAGGTGAGCTGTTCTTGGAAGTGCTCAGCCCACCGCTCAAAACGGAGATTGAGCGATTGAATTGCTGTTCCGTCTTTTTCGCATATTGTCTCACTGACACCTGCCTTCTTTCGACGCGTAGATCGAATCGCTGAAACAGGGCACCGCTGCTGTTTGCAGCGAAAGCCTTCCCCATCTCCTGGGTCTTCGAAATCCACCAGCGTTCTCTCGGTGTTTGAGGGATCTGCGTGTGTTATCATAGTCGATGGTTGCTGGTAAGGCCTTTCTGGCAGCAATAAGATTTATTGATCTCGAAGATATCCAGTGTTCATTGAGCCGAGTCAGATGGGCTGGACAAGCAGTTCCTAAAGCTCAGAGCAATGCTTCTTTAACTAGCCTCCATTCATCCTCCAAGCAATCTTCGTCGTCCACATGACTGTGCGTTTCCAGTAGTTTTCTAACCAGATCGGGTCAATAGTCTTCAGCTACTGAAACTTGTCGAAGTCGATTAACGGAGCTGCCCTCTTTCGGCACGCATAGTGTTGGCAGAAAGCGAAGTGCTAAGCGGGCCCGCACGATGGCGTGACCAGAGTCAGGTTGCGTATCCCAGAAGGAACGACAGTCCTTAACTGAGGCTCTAAATCGTTAACTGATAGCCACATGATCCAAGTGATTCCACGACTGTCTTGTGGTAGGTGGCCTCCAACTGACCCGATATGAGCGTTTGTATTGGAATTTCGTACTGGTCACGAACAGACGTTGATCTGTGCACAACTGAAGAAGTCGCTCCTCATTATCCGTACGCTCAGCATCGACTCCAAATCTACCAGCTAACTGTGCTTTTTCCGGGCTTAGCCGTCCAAATTGGGCATTCATATCACCCGCCAGGATTGCAACATCCGTTATTCTTGCCGACCAAAGCAGCCGTGACAGATCTTCAAAAAACCCGTCCTTCTCAGTCTCAGAACTGCTATCTGTTGGGGAGTATGCTGATACGAGAAACAAACACCGTTTATCGCATCGACGTGCGTTAGTCTTAATTGAGCCAGACAACCGCACAGCGCAAAGGCGACTGTTTACTGGGATCCAGTTCAGTAAGATGCTTTCAGCATTGGAGCTGAGTGCAACTCCCACACCGTAGCTACGACGGGCCATTGCGTCAGGATCACCAGATGTCCGAACAGTGAAATGTGAAACATCTGGGCTCGTCCTAAGTGGCTTGAGGAGCACGACCGAAGTGGGGTGTTGTAAGTGTGCTTCGGAGACACAACATACATCGATAGAGAAGGAAAGCAAGGTTTCAGCAAAGGATGCCTATTGCCCAATTTGACATAGAATACGGACAGTAAACGCCGCAACGTGGATCAGATCATATGAGGTTAGGTGATTATTTTGGTTTATTTTTCTGGTTGAGACATGGAACAGTGGTTAGGGGATTGGTAGATGGGTTGATTGCACTGCATTGTACGATGGGTTGAAAGGGAATGAGGGTTAAGGCCGGTGAGCGAAGAGCCGCAAGGGAGAATGATACTTCTCGGTTGTCAAGGCCGAAAAAGTGGATTTAGTTGAGGTTTTGACTCAAAAGGCTGACCCACAAGGTAGTAGGAGGATGTAGGGTTTTTCGGGGACCCTTCCCCTAGCCTCTGACTCAAAACTCTGACCTGCTCGTCTGCAGAGAGTTGGCCTAACCCGAGGGCGTTTAGGGTTTTCCTGGGGGACCCTTCCTGGGGCCTATGACTCAATAGTCTGTCTCACTTGATTGTAGGGGGCCGGCCTGGCCCGAGGGCGCAGAGAGTAGGGCATTACTGTCTCACTCCTGATGCAACTGCGCACAGCAGGTGCCTTGGGAGCAGCACCCGAATCTTCGGTTTCGACCGTTTTGAATAATGCTCCGGCGGTCACGGTCAACCATTGGGCGATCGGAGTGTGCGGTTTTTGGGGCCGACCTTTTCTAACCCGTCCTTCCTCGGGGGAAGGCAGCATCGCTGCTTCCATATGAACATGCTGGCCGCCTGGAGAAACGCCTTGCCGCCTTCACACTCCTATCACAGAGGACAGTACGACTTTACCTCCAGATCGCCTCGTAATAGGATTACTCGCAGTACGGGGACTCACTGTTCTTCGTCCAGCTGCTTCCCGTTGACTTTCCTGGCATGGTTCAACCTTTAGGAACTGAGTTGCAGCACAGAAGCCCGACCACCAAGACAAGGTAACAGCTTTGGGGTCAGGTATTTGGGCATACGTAATACATGCCCCAACCGCTGCTCTAACAATTCCGGTTTGTTACCAAGTCTCTTTGAGAGTGATAAGACGCTGATATTCGGTGATAAGCATATGACGTGGCAACTCTGAGTCATGTTCACTTCGATTGTATAGCCGGGTCTGATTGACTGCATCATACGACAGTTGAACACCAGCCACAAAGATGACACAGTTAGGCTGATATTTGGTCATTGTACTGAGCTTGAAGCGCTCACACTCTTTGTTGACCACAGTGGCATACGTAATTAGATCTTCATTATTCTTCTTGAAAATTTTCCGATGGACATCAGGCAGGGAACCCCACTCGCGGAATATTGAGGTCATTATCTCGGCGATATCCGCGAAAAGAGTTTAACAACGAATTATTGGAGAGTATAAAGGTTGTGAAGCAATTATTGTTAACCATCCCCAACTTCCTAAACAGTCGGACGTTCCATGAGCAAACTGAGCAACGTCAGTAAGGAGTAGTGCAGAACGGAGCTCTGTTTATGCTTGCCGTATTCACTTATGCATTTCACATCGGGGTTTCTATAAGTCTCATTTTAGCTAATTCAAACTGTTTCTTAGCTACTGTAAGGTTGCCTGGAGTTGCCATGTCAAAACTGACACCGTGGGTTCGGATCATCGCCACCTGGTCGCAATTCTTAGGGCCATATATCAGTCTGATCTGTTAAGACAGCGTTTTGAGCCGAACAGCTATCAAAGGTACACTGAGTTACAAAACACATCAACCGTCATACTGAAAGTGCATGCAACCGTAATATCAGAGAGTTTCCAGGAGTGCCAGCGACAACGAGCATGCAGCGGATACTAGAGTACGACGGTCAGTGGCTCAACATTTTGATCAACCACCAGAGAGTCCGGTTTACAGGCCGCTACAGTGCCTAAGGCGGCTTGGACGTGGTATATGGCCTAGCGCTGACATCGTTGTACGGTAATTAAGCACAGTGTTTTCAACGTCCGTAACGATGATGACGCCGATGCTGATAGCCATTTTGGAAGTGGAGCAAATGCCGGAAGAGTGACCACCGACTAAGGCCGCGACCTGTCTATACCGGTAACGGAGCAGGCTTGTTGTAACATGAACTGACGTTTCCGATGCCAGAATGAGAGCTTGGCATAAAATCACACACTCAAACCCAAAAATAATATCAGTGGGTGAGTTGCCAGGCTGTGATTATGTCGCTTGTAGAACTTGCAAATGAGTATGTGAAAACTCAGTAAGCAGTGAAACCTTCCACTAAACTACTCAAAAATCTAGGAAAAGTCCAGAGCCTAAACTATTAAACTACTAAAACTAACCTACTCAAAAATCTAGGAAAAGTCCAGAGCAGTGCTTTAGAATCATGGTCTAACAGCCAGGCTTCTTCAAAGTGAAGCCATAAAAATGGTGGTCCAATTGCGAGTAGCCATGGTTTTGTGGTCATACAGTTGACAACAATGCGTGATTTTTGCAGGAAATTTCTAGAAATTCTTGTTGACTTAAACGGATCCACTTATCCAGATTTTAACCGGCTTTGCTTGAACTACGTCACGTGCTTCCCATTAGCTCATTTCCAAAAGTGCCCATAAATGACAGAGACTTCGTTCTTGAGATTATGTATCTACGGGATGGTTACCTATAGTTTGGGGGCGAGATGGCTGTGGTTAGAGCGCGAATTTACTGACCGGAAATTCCGCGGTTCGGACCCGGCCTTTGCATCTCGACTCCCTCTGTCTAGGCTTGGGCAACCTGGCAGTATCCTAGCCCTCGTGTTTCGTTCGCGTAGCATGGCAGCTAGACACCGAAAGAGTGCTACAGCTGGACGATTTATTTTATTACTTTGTACCTATAGTTTCCATGCTACCCACGGTAAGCAGCCCAGTAGACGATTAAAATTCACTAACAGGGGATTCGGTTTAAACAGTACAAGAATGGTGTTATACGATCAATACTTGCATCACAAAGGGGTGAACGAAATAATCGTTACTGCTTGATGCAGAAGCGGCCACATAACCTATATGAAAAAGATCACAGTTACCGGATACCAATGCCGAAGATGAGGGCTCATTGAGATACCCAAACCTGAGCCATTGTCTCAAAAGTCTGATCAACACAGCAGTGGGAGAAAGTGGAGCTTGTTCGGAGACCCACATCTAGCCTCTGACTCAGAAGTCTGACTCACGAGACAGCGGTTGTTCGGGTTTCCTTGAGGGACCCTTCCAGGAGCCAGTGACTCAATAATCTGACCATCTGATTTGACACTTCTCAGAATTGCACCCCCTGGCAGCATCCGAGGTCACAGCTGAATAGACTGTCTGAAATTCTCAGTAGTGCCTATAGATTCCCTGATCCGCGTAACAAGTTAGGTGCCATGAAGCAGGTCGATAAAAAAAACGAAGAATAATGATAAACTCATTTTACTCATACGCACTGTTAATCAACCGTCAATGTACGCAAGTACCGTTATGGAAGGTAACAGTTGCAACCGCTAGGGCGTTTTGACTTTCAGTGGATCTCCGTCAATCTCCAACGGTAGTTCAGTACATAGATTCAGTTAACCGTGTCCTACACTGTCGATATATTATCACGCGGTACTTAATTTTTCCGGTTGACTGGGTTTGGTTGTATGTCAATCATGGCTACACAATGGGAGCAACTGTCGATCCTGTACACAAATGTCAGCACTAAAATCGGCATCATAAGTTGGCTCCTGGAACGTTGGGTTGACTGAACCATAACTGAACGCATGACAAGCCTTTGACGAGCCGTCGAACAAAAAACAGTAACCTACATCTGACAAAAAGTTCTTACTCCCGTTTTACTTCAACAAAACCCGGCTAGGATGATTAATGCGTGCAGGGACCCATGCAGGATAAAATTGATTCCTGACTGAACCGTGGTTGGCGCACGATGATCGCATGGATTGGTAAAGAATGCGAAAATGGATAATGGTCCGATCCCTGACCGAACGCTTGTCGGTAGGTGTGAAAACCACTACTTGCACCCAAAATCATTAAATAGAATCAGGGATGCAAAGGAGAGGAAAAAGCGCACACAAATAAATTGGATCACCGCACTGCATGCATGCAGTTCAAAATTTTTCTCCCTCTCTCAAAGCTTCCTGTGGCATGGTACCTGTTTGAGGAGCGAACCAGCAATTCAGTGTGAAATACTGAGGCGCTGAAACCGAATAACGTTCAAGGACAGCGCAAGCGACAGCTGAAAAATCGTTGTGTGTAAACTAGCGCAGACATTATTCGCAGTTAACTGATTACGTTATCAAATCACCAAGACTCCAGAAGCACCAACCTTCACTGGTCTACGTCCTTAAAGAGAATTCTTTTTTTACAAATAAAGTATTCTTCGAGCTAGTCGTTGGTTAAGCTGATGAAGAATGACACTGCTAGTGCAAGGAGACCTGAGATTTAATTTCTACTACACCGTGTAATAGCGACATGGGGATAACCGGTGGACAGGATAGGAACTGCGTCCACAAGACTTTCACATGGTTTTTACGGATCCTCGGGCACAGTAACCGAACGAGATGTCCTCCATGCGGTGGACAGAGCCAATCATATGGAATAATGATGCAAAAAAGGAGTCACGGTAATGGAAAAAGTACTTACTCGGGTTCGCTTGATCTCCAAATACCAAAAACGCACATGGCGAACACCAACAGTGACAAAGAACTGTCCGTTAGGACTGAAAGCCACTCCATTGATCTGGACAGAACGAGGGTGTAAAAGTGGTCACAGAAAAAACTTCCCATTAGGTGTAGTGCAAATACGGCAGAAGAATCTACCTAGTCCATAGACAAACAAATAGCCACGGACAACAGGGCAGCAGCTGGGTTTTCATCCAATTTCCGACTGGTTAACGACACAGCATTTGAAACCGGATCATTAAACAAACTGAACATCCAAAAGTGTCCATTTCTTTGTTATTTCTTGCTAGTGAATGAATACTGTTGGCAAAGTGCTTTCGGTCACCAGACATCCGTTAACTAAGTGTCGCGAACAGGCTTGTGAAAATGCTATAATCACAATGCACCTGCTGAGTATTTTCGTAACAACAGAGAAACGATGTGAAACAAGTCACTGAGTATGTCATTTAACCAACCAGCTGTACATCGCTGAGCAGCAGTTCTTCCGGGAGAAACCTATCGATTAGATCGAAACAGTAGATGACGAAGCAGTGCACAGTCGCGCAAAAGATAGCCAGTTTCGTTGATAGCAGGAGACCAGAAACAAAAAATCTGAGAAAATCGCTCCATTTTCTCTACTAGGCTCAAGGTTAAGTTGTCACACGAGTGTAAAGCGATGAAGAGTGGCAGTTGGCTGGGTGTAACCTGAAACTTCTTTCACTAAACAGATATACCCATGAAGCTTTCTCAGTGAGGACAGACTGCTCTAACAAACAGGACGAAATAGCACAATTCCAGAATTATTTGTGATAGGGAAGCTAGGTTACTTCCTAAACTGGAAGTATTTTTGCACATATACCGTAACGTTTCAAAAATACATTTTTTGGTTGTTCAGCTCTCCAATTCTTCGCCAAAAATTGCAATGTGGACACTCGTTATCACCGCTGGGTCGACGCCCCAGTGCACTCTACATTGCAATCAACAAAGACAGGAACCATCCAAGCTCTATGGAACTGACTTAATGAAGTGCAGGTAGCCGTTTCTACATGTACAGAAGTGTTCTGTTTGGATTTTACATCTCAACGCATTTTTAGATGCACTTTTTGGTTCAAATAGCCTTAAGGAGAAACTGCTCCGAAAACACTGCTTTTCTCAGGAGGAAGAAGGGGCGTAAGCAAGCACAAATCAACCAAGAAAAGAGACTGATAACTGGTTTGTGGGAAACTGAAATCGTCTATTTGGTGCCGGTCAGGAGAGAGCGCTTTAGCAATTAATCGGCCGCATGGGCTTGCTTTGGAAGGATGACCTGGTGTCCAACTGAGCCCCTAAATCTAGACAGTGGGCTTCGAATACGCTGAGCCATTGCACAAAGCGTGAGAGAGGGTGAGAGAGAGTGAGAGAGGGTCCGTAAACTGCAGATTTCGGGCACTGGTACCCGCAACTGACGCTGAAAGCTCGCTACGTAGAAAGTATTAAATGGTAAGATCGGATAGGGTTATCATAGTCTATCTTGCCCACTCCATCTCCATCTAGGACTATGTCTGCACTGTTTTGACATAAATTATGCGTTCACAGATCATAAGGATTTTCTTTGCCTCTCGCACAGCGATAAAACGGCAAAATGGGAGAGCGAAATGCTGAGTCGTTCTGATAATAATAATAATAATAATAATAATAATAATAATAAAATACACACTTAAATACACCTGTGGAAGCTATTGATCGATTAGGAAACTCCAAAGAGCATAAGTTCGTCGGTGGAAAGTGCCCCCTGTAGCCGGTTTCTACATAAACCCAACATCGGTGAGAACCAATACACACAAAGATACGGATCTGAATAAAAAAAATACATGAACTGAAGTTATGGGAAGAGACTAGGCTGCAGTTTCAGACTGCACACCAGGAAAAAATGTACTGGGGGTGGTAAAACGACCAGGTAAGAGCTAGAATGCATCATATTGCAGTAAACAAGAACAAATATTTACATGATAGGCAAGAAAAGCGTTTGAATCAAAGAAAGTACGACCCAAGGGTGACACGTACCTTGTTGGTGACCTTAGCACTGGCAACTCGCTGTCCACCCGTTCGGTCCCATACATACACGGTGTTGTCATCTTGGCTACCCAAACTAACCAGGTAGCGTGAGGATGGGCTAAACCGAACGGCGATGACCCGAAAA
The DNA here is from genome assembly GCA_003604175.2 of Clonorchis sinensis. NCBI lineage: Eukaryota > Metazoa > Platyhelminthes > Trematoda > Opisthorchiida > Opisthorchiidae > Clonorchis > Clonorchis sinensis. Next base: position 195,454,005 of record CM030369.1, on the reverse strand, counting down.
TGGTGTCCGGCGAATTCCGCCAGGTGTGAACCATCCGACACATTCCACAAGCGAACCATAGGATGATGTCCTGACTGGAAGCCAAAAGCGTGGAAGAATAGCAATGCTGTGGACTATATCAAAGCAAGAAATTGTGACTCGTTTTGGGAATTCTCTGAAGGTCTAAGAATCAAAATCCGAGTGGCCTTATCCTTCCCTCCCTATTTACTTACTTACACACCAGGAGGCCTATCCTAATGACCGGAAAAATATCTAATCATCTTATAAGGACCACAAACAGAACGAACCAAAATCAGTCAGTAGATAATGTTCGAGAATAGACCCTCAAAATGAAGGCCTATACAGAGCAGGCGAAAAACACAATGCAGAAAAAGTTTGGCGGAGGCAAGACATGAAATCTAGATGTAGAAACTGCGTGTCTTTTTGGGCTGAGACCGTACATGCGCACAATAACTATCTTACTCATGTGTTCAAAAACGATTTTGAACACACTAACATTCATGGATGTTGGAGGGATCCGCAAACCATACGTCAACCTTAGGTAACACCGTTTGGTATTTTGTCAATTTTCATTGGAACGGTAGAGTCAACGCATACTCTTTGTCAGTGTTCATTGGAACGGTAGAGTCAACGCATACTGGAATTGTGTCGTGTGGCTTACTTAATCCATCAGCAACTGAGAGCACAACGAATATAACGAAAGAGGAAAATCAATGAAAATCTGCGGTAACTTTGCTGTAAGTAGTCTTCTTCTAGAAGAAGGCATCAGTTCAACCTTAAAAAGACCGAAGAATACACGCTCACATAGGACTAACGGGTACATCTTACGACCGCCATCCTTCACTCTGAAGCAGTATTGCCCCGTGGCTAGTGATAAGCCTGGTGATTACGAAGCTCACTGACACCGATAGTCAGAATGCAAATAGTACAGATGCAGAATAATAAAAGAAGACGAAGTCATACTCACTTCACCAGTTGCAATGAACTTCCCATCAGGACTGAAGTCCACTGCGGTGATGGCTTTCTTGCTTGCACTTTGGATAAACCGTTGCCGATCCGGGTCCAAAGTACGCAAAACGATTACACATCTGTGATGGGAACAGTCAAAGCGGAACTTAAAACCACAACGGATACTGTGTAAATAACCGAAATGGCCTAGAAAAAACGGACCACCAACAGACAAACAGATACTATCACGTACCACTCTTCAAATAAAGATTAATTGAAGTGGTCTGCAAACAGAATCCCAATTTCTTAATCGAAACTCACTCTGCACAGAGGACAACGAAATGAAGCCAATTCGTGCTGAAAAGCCAAGAAGCACCGCACAGTCGTGTGGGCCTTGCTGAGCACTTCCAGCAGATCGCATCTCACATTTCTGAACATCCTTAGAGAGAGTTGCCACATAATGAACTAATCACCTTACTGCAAAAACAAACGCTTGAGCATTGATATTGGTATATCAGAGTCCACGGCCAATCGCCGGCAGCTGCCGGTCGACAGCGACTGAATTAATGGTCACCTACGCATGGTTGGAAAACGACTATAGTTCTGCGTGGGTTCGAACGTGGTGCTGCGTACAGGGCCTCAACTCCGATGAGGACACGACGGACTACGCTCGGCAAACGAGTTTACAAAGCTGTTGAAAGCCGCCAAAATAATTAACATAAATTTAGACCAATGAGCGCCGATAACAGTTACTTGTCTACCACTGAAGTGCCAACGCTGTCTGTCGACTCCTTTAAATTCCAGCAGAGTACCACATTTGCCTGTTATGCTGCCGTAACAGTGTTCCATAGAGTTGCCTGGCTGTATTTCAATACTCATATGGTTCTGAATAGTGCGTTCTACAAACAGTGTATTATTGGCAAAATCACGGTTAGAGTGGAGAAACACATAGTATGTTGTAGTATGTTGCTAATTAAGCTTGAGGCTTTGATATTAGAAAAAAATATATCGAGCAGAACAGAGGATACTGGAGAAGTTGAAATTAAGTTGTGCGTAGGATCCATCATCAATATAGTGCTTTCAGCGCCTAGAAAGCAAAACTCGACGCATGAAAAGATATGAGTAGTCGGTGCAATTTAACCCCAAAGTTTCTGCCACAGTGATTGGTCTTGACAAGTATTTTCACAAGTAGACACGATAAACTAATAACTACTTGTAGATCAGGTGGTCGTTGATCCATTCGTGCGAGGTTGATTATGTCCGCGCACTGACGATATCCCCATGATTGGTGACGATAAGTTTCCAAGCAAATTGCCAAGCTCGGCGAGCAGATCAACAGTTTCTTGACCCACAAGCACAGAATTCCCATGCTATGCTTTCGGATGCATAATAAAGCTGGCATCTGAATGGGTTATTTAAAATGCTCACAGAACTGCCAGTTGCACGTAGTTATGATTATTGTAGATTGTATTCCGCAACTGGTCTCTGATTTCTGCTGATCAGATACAACACGGAGACATTAGAATGATGTGGAATGTTGGTGCTCCCTTCGCTCTCAAAGACTACGAAATTTTGCAAGGAAATCATGAGTGGGGTCAACTTTATCACAATACGATATGGCGTTCTATTCCCTTTCTCTGAGGGTTTCACCCAGAATTCCTTGTGCCATGGAGATAGTGTGGCTTACTAACGACAAAAGGTGACCGAGTAAGTATGAACATCAATCATGGCACTCCACAGCCAGAAAAAGGGAAAGTAAAGCGGTTTTTGCTGCTAGTATTATGTTTCAACTGGACAGCTTAGATGATCTAAAATTGCGCTCTTCATAAGCTCAAGTTAGGATAGACTAATCTAATGAAGAGCAATCACGTGTAAACTACAGTAGCCACGTTGCCAGAAAACCATAATCAGTACCTGCTTGGTACTTACCCAGCAGCATAAGCTATCGCTCCGGACGCTTGGTCAAGCGACAAGGCGCAATTATTGGCTGACGTGAATCCGAGTACGCGCTCCAGAACCACTTGGTTGGAAACCTACAGTAGGGTTTGCAACAGACAGTGATAGCGACGACAAAAGTGCTGAAACATTGCGTATAAACAAAAAAGAATGATAGGTGAAACTATGGAATATATATAACATGTTCTATATTGTTCTACCTGTTCCTGTGTGAAAACCCTGCAACACATGTTTGTAAAAGGTGACTGAATGAACGTTGCGCTTGGCTGGTTTTCCACCGTCATCCTCAAATTACGCTTTCCTTAAACAGTTGCGCGCCCATGAGGCATCATCATAGCTCAGTGAACAATGGTGTGGGAATGAGCATGACACCTCAAACATAATCTGTTGCGGTCAAAACCGAAGTGGAAGTTCAGTGCTTCAGGTTCGCTACTGCCCATCAGATTCACTGAACCTCAAAAGCCAAATAAACAGTGATGGAAATGAAGAAGCGTGGTTAGTAGAAAACTAATCAGGTTGCGTTTGAAAAGAAACAAAATACCCACTTGCATCCGGCATCCTCGTGGAATCTGAGCCGACCGATTTGATCGTGAAGGCATTTTATGGTAGGTTTTCTAATCCATTTCAGTTGACATCACTGTGGATGAGATTGCTGATGCCCTGTACGACAAGGACGAACAAAAGCGAATTGTTGAACGATCGCGGAATACCAGTTGGGTCACGCTGCCCTTAGTCAGACAAGAAAACGTATTCGACAGGTATAATCATTGTTATTCTCAACAATTATAACACTCACTCAATAATACAAAATAAGATAAAACGACAGTTCATGCATTATGTTCCATAATTTTCTGGAAAACGACTAGCGCCGTCGTGACTCCGGAATAGACTGCGGGGCATACTTACGGTTAGGATCCCACCGGGGTTTCCGCGACCACGAGTCAGCCGGGTCAACTTTTGCAAAACTGTCATGTGGACTGGCAAATGTCTACTAACACGAGTCGCACGCCATTGAGACGTACAACGAAATCTCTACAGAAACAAACGGTCTAGTTACCTTGTAGCACAATCACAGCACATGAAGCCCGTACTCAGACGCTGACCAGGTGAACACCACCAAGGTGGAATCCATCTAATTCCACACCATCAACGTCAACAGTAATATACAACTGCGGTTGAAAAAAAGTTAGGTTTTTAGACTAGTGGTGTCCAAGAACTAACGTAAGACTAAAGTAGACTGACAGGGTCCCCAGTAAGGCAGTAAGACATTCCTGCTTTCGCATCTCAGGACCACCTGAACAGATTATGCAACTTAGCTAGCAATGGTGCGGCCATGTTCGCAAACCGCAAGTGCCCAGTAATGACAACGTGTCAAAGGTCGTGTGGCTGTCTTAAAAGTGTCACTAAAATATCTTACGTATAGAACGAGGAACATACTGACCACATAATTACCATCAGCTGTAACAACCGCGTACTTGCCGTGCAGTGGTTATAGCTGTAACCGTCTCGTTCACCGATGATTTGGGGAGATGGGGTAGGTAGCTGCGCATTGGAGGCGGTAGCTGATATAATTGATGCATAAATACAGTGTTGTCAATGCACTTATCGTTGGGGGAATAGGGAGGGGAGCTATGCATTGAAGGCAATATCTTGAATGCACGAGCACCATTGATGGCGCGACTGGGCCATGTCTGACAATGTCTCCAACCGTTGATACGTCCCGTCTCCGGGTCCCCATCCACGGAGACGGCAATGACCAGCGCAGCTGAGTTTGATGGCACTGGCTTTCACATTTCGCTGCCAAGTCATTGTTTGACCTCCCCCGGCTCATTTCAACCATTCTCGTGGCTGTGCGAAAACAAGCCTTCGAGGAAGCCGGTCGACTGGCATACGGGGCAAGTGGCGCAACCTACGGAGTGTGATTAGCTCATCTATCGTGGGCGAGTCATTTCTTCCGAAGAAGTTTCGACGTACTTCAGCAATCCTGATCCGGTGTTCCCACCAGACTCAGGCAGTGCTCGACAGTCAAACACTGACGTCCTCAGCGTGTAGTGGCCAGGTTTCTGACCCCCATACTAACTTAATGTCCGCATTACAATGGTGGCAGATCCAAGAACAGCTATGTCACCTGGGAACTTGATATCTGTGATCGAATGCCCCAGGAGAACTTCGACCCCACAGGCACCAGAGGATGGTAGTGATTATTCCATATTCGCAGCAATGACGAAGTTGAAGAGAAAAGGTGAAGGCGGACAGCATTGCCTGCCACCAGTTGATGTGGTGGACCCAGGTGAGAGCTTCCATTACACCTTTACGCTTCCATTGGAGTTGATTTACAGTGCCTCCCATACCAGAGCTACCAGGTTGAGGCCTGGTGATATTCACACAGTGTCCGCGTACCCATTTCGAAGATAGGAATAGCCGCCAACATGCTCCATTCTGCAGACACTTTCTCTTCACTCCATATGGCACCAAGGAGCTTTGTTAGATGTTGTTAGATGGGTTAACAGACATTCTCCACCTTTTTTGAAGAGAGCTGAATACGGACCGTCCAGTCCTGGCACATTCTCACGTTTCGGTACTGATATTTCGTACTTTATTTTTTCTTCCGAAGTGCGATTAAGGTTCACATTCCATCCACATATGCACTAACTCCAGAGGCTGTGTGGCAGGAGGCAAACTAAACTGTTCTTCGAAGTGTTCGGCCCATCTTCTCAGTCGACGTTTTTGAGTGAATTAATAGGCGCCTTTTTCACTTATCGTTTCACCAACCATTGCTTTCCTATGGCCAGTCGATCGTACCAGTTGATATAGAGTAAGGCTCTTTCCGGTAGCAAAAGCCTTCTCCATCCCCGAGCTTCGATGCCCACCAGAGCTCTCAGTCTTTCCTTAGGCTTTTCACTGTTTGACGTTTGAAAGACTTGCGTGCGCCATCGTACTCGTTGCCTGCTGGTATCGATTTCCTGGCATCAATCATCGACAACGATCTCGACGACATCCAGGGGTCTTGTGGTCGAACCGGAGAAGTCGGATGGAGACAGCACCGAACCCCGCTAACATAGCTCCTTTCACATTTCACCAAGCTTTATCCACATGCCCACTGCCAGAACAGTGTTGTTCTACTGTGGATAGTTGTTGAGCTAGCTCAGATTGATACAGTTCAGCTATGGTAGATTTTCGAAGATGGTAGATTGGGATGTTTCTTGCTAACTTGCGACGGCCTGAGGGCAAACGGACTGTCAGGCTTGCTCTCACCATGGCGTGATCAGAATCAAGTTGTGTACCCCAGAAGAAACACTCTTCAGTTGTGGCCTTTCAGCGGTGGCTAATGGTCGCGAGATCCAAATGAATCCACGGTTGATTTGCAGTTGGTGGCCGTCAGATTGTGAACGTTTAGGCTGGACACAAACAGTTCATGATCAGCACACAGTTAGAAGAGTCTCTCTCCGTTGTCTGTGCGACAAGCATCGACTCAGAATCGAGCATAAGCCCTTTATTCAGATAACTGACAGTCAAATGACCCAGCGACGTTCGCTTGTGTGGTGGGAAGGGGTTGGAGAGGGACATCGGTGGACACAGAACTGTGCGAGGAAATGATACTTTAGGGCTGCCCAGGCCGATGAAGGGGGTTTGGTTGAGGTACCCCGCCTTGAGCCTTTGACTCAAAAGTCTGACCCACGATGCAGCGGTCAGTGAGGTTTTCTTTGGGGAGCCTGTCCGAAGCCGACTCAATAGTTTGACCTTCTCGGCTGCAGGGGGTTGGTCTACCCCGACGGCGCAGAAAGTAAGACATTACTGTCTCGCTCCTGATGCGAACGCGCACAGCAGGTGCTTTTTGAGCAGCACCCTACTCTTCGGCTTTAAAAGTATTTTGACCGTATTGAATAATGCGCCGGCGGTCACGGTCAACCGTTGGGCGATCGGAGTGTGCGGTTTTTAGGGCCGACCTTTTCTAACCCGTCTTCCTCGGGGAAGGCAGCATCGATGCTTGCATGAATATGGACATGCTAGTCGCCTTGGGGAAACACCTTAATGCCTTCACACTCTTACTGCAGAGGACAGTACGACTATAGACTACGTCCTGGCAGGATTACTCGTAGTACGGGGTCCCACTGCTCTGGGTCTGACTGCTCCCCTTTGGCCTTCCTGGCATGGTTGCACCTTATGGAACGAAATCCAGTCAGTGTAGCCCGCGGGATCATTGCAGAACTCAAGCCCTGACCACCACGTCAGGTGGCAGCTTTAGGTCGAGAGAGTTATGAAAGTCATAGTAAGGAGTGGAAAGGAAAGAGAAGGGTAAGTATTTAGTGCAAGTAAGACACGTATCCTAAAAGAAAATGGTCAAATAGGGTGCCTACACCCTTGAACAGCATTGAAATAAACGCATGAGAGTAAGGCGACATCAGCAGGATTAAACCAGTGTCCTTTGAGAACCTCACCCGACCTAATCCCAGCGCACCACAGGCGAACTTTAGCTAGGCTGTCCGGCCAGGAAATGACAGCATGCACCACGGGGATCGTTTGTGTGCCATGTCCTGCAGGGTTTCTAACCACCACGTGGGCCCCAGCCGGGAGTAAATAATAATACTTGTTCAGATGTAACTGATACGACCGTGGTTATGCTGGAGGCCCGGAGACAGATTTCTCTTGGTTGTAACCACAACTCAACTCTAAGCATTATCAGTCATCAGGTGAAACTGAGTATCCGTGCAGACCAGGAAGCTTAGTGGATCCGAGTGGCCAGAGAAATGAAAGGTGCGAGAAATGCGGAGACCCGAAAACTGGGCCCATGTGTCTCAAGCGGGATTTCGACCGGATGAAGGCTGTGAACCCTGATCTTCCATTTTTCGGTGACCGAAACTGTATCAGCTGGAACCAACGTACCTTTAGTTTGTCGTTTGTGGCTGATAAACTGGACTGAACTGAGAGGTTCTGCCGACCGAATCTTCAAACTCCGGCAGGTGTTAGAGGATCGTCATATGTACAAACGACCCACAATCTCGGTAGTCCTTGACTTCAAAGGTTCGTTCGATTCTACCGATCGTTCAGTGCTCTTGACCACACTCGCTCAACAGGGTATTCCCCAGAAGTTTTTGAACATTATGCTATCCGTATATCCACATACTTCGGTGTGTGAGAGTGTACGGTGAGGTCGTTGAAAGCTTCCCTAAAAAGACTGGTGCCCAACTAGGATATCCACTCTCTCCGTTCTTGTTCAACTTGATTGTTGGCGAAATAATGAGGCATACGCTGGGAGGTCCGCAAAACTCCGGTGTTCAAATCATTGCTGGTGAGAATGTCGACCTGGAGTACCTAGACAACATAGTCCTCATCTGTGAAGACGAAGGCAAAGCATAAGCTCTGTTGAACACAATCGTACCAATTTTAAACATGGACCCCGCACCTACAAAGTGCAAAGTTATGCTCCGGAAGGTGCAGTCTCAGAAAAAAGCCCCTTCCAATTCAAGGAGAATGGAGGTTGTGGAGGTGTGCCTAATGAAGTTAGTTTACGGTATTCAGAGGCCCGAACCACATTCGCGTCACTTGTGGTGTTAAAAGGGTTCCAAGGGCCGCTTGTACCAGACTACAGTTAAGGGTGCATTGCTGTATGGTTGCTAGATGTGGCCTCTGGGGACAGGTGGTCTGTGTATTCATGTACCTGACAACCGATGTCTTAGAAGTGTTGCTTAGTCGGATGGCGTCAACGGACTCGTAACGGTGTCGTTAGGAAACGGGTAGTTGATTGCGTAGCAGGTGCTTCACTCGCGGATAACATCCAGCTGCACTGACTCAGCCGTCTGCTACGTATGCTGAAATATCGTCTACCGTTCCTCCTTCAGAACGACGCAATTGCGTGGTGGACAACGTGTGAATTAGCAGAAAGGTGTGGAAGAGATTGAGGAATTTGGTTGGTATTGCGGCCACCCTCCAGGATGGGAGCATCGTTACCCCCCCCCTCCCTTGGGGTTACCTGGAGGCACTGCAAGAAGTGCCCGACTAACCGGCCTCAGTGACGTTCGTGTTGTCAGTTTGAGCGTTTGGAGGTATGGGCATCTTATATTAGGTATGGGCATCTCACTAACGCTACCTGAGCTTTAGGTATAAATAGATTTTGTGGATGCACGGCGGTGAAGCATGGGTCAACGTTGATTTTACTGTCTCCGATGATGTCGATGATGTCACCGGTTTGTTAAAGTCGTTCTTGGATGCACCTTTGAATCTGGTTTGACAGCAGCTTCCACGCCGTGGCAATCATCCCCCCATTGGGTGTTGAAAAATAAAAGTTCGAGGATGTGAGATACATGCAGCCAAATACTCTAGTACTAATGAGTGGACATAACATGAGCCAGGTACCGATTATATTTCCAGATGCCCGACGATTTATTCCATTCCCCTTGGGCGAACCTGGATGTCTTCCAAACGACATCAAAATACAAATTCTAGGGCGAGACCGGACAGTTGCCGCAACGAAAGAATGAGCGTTCCAAGAGGATCTCCACATTCAGGCCGTCAACTTCTACCAGCTACGGGAATTTCCTTATCATCCTGGCCCTTCGTCATATTTGTAGTGGTTCGGGTGCTAAATTTACAGTAGTTGCTAAGTTGTACTTATACTCGCGGCGGTTGCAACGTTTTGAATAAGTGAACAGGGTACGCCAGCATTATGCAGCGTTGCTCTTTGGGCAATTGGCCAAGCAGGAAATACTCCACAGTCGCTTCTGTCTACCATATTTGGTTTTCATATCAAAGTGCATCCAAGGTGTGACTGGTGGAATAAAACATTCACATAACCCCATAAGCACTGAGGCGAATATTCCATGCGGCCTGAAGACCATGGCTACCCAGTTGAACTGAGTGTAACTCTGACGCTTCCGCGATTAGCCTGTTAACGTTTGATCGCCAAGCATTCAGTCTGGGTTGATCTGTGTCAATTGCAACTTCATTTTGCGTCCAGCTAACGCTTGGTGCCAGAATATCACAGATTCTTCAAATGTTATATCTTCCAGATCTCTGGATAACGGGTTTTTCGGCAAACTGGGTATGTTGGGTGAGGTTTGGGTGCTTTATGGTGTCAGGAAACTGAGTCAGATTCCGTTTGTAAAGTCGATTGCCGGTTTGATCGATGATTTTGTCAGCTAGATTGCTAACGTCTCGTCGCCAAGCGAGGTGACATCACCAAAGTGTTGTTAGGGGGCGTGGTGGTTGGTTGGTGGTTGTGTCGCGATGAGTGATGAAATGTTGGCAATCAAATTGCCCAGCAGAAAAACCATCAGACATCAACGCTACCTGAGCTACCAACATTCCTCTCAATAGCAGAAACAGTTGCATAAAGAATTCGCCCTTCTAGGCTTCCTCTGTGTTTCGTATTCCACTAGAACCCACCGTAATAACTTGAAAGAAACAGGCGTTGCTTGAGTACCTTGTCGCGCTTCTGCTACGGATCCGTAGCGATATGAAGACAGTGGGAGTAGTCATCTTGACGAAAGAGGCTTCAGAATGGGGTCACAGTAAAGACCAGGCAATGAGGATATTCAGATTTTCAAGTATAAGACAATCGTCTCTCACGTCATATATTTCCAACTGGTCCAAGGAAATCTGACCAGCTGAAGTTGGGCAACGGTATTTCATTCAAAGGGTTTCGAGCTCCTATGCTAAACCTTGGCTTGTTGTTGCACCCACCGTGACAAAGCAACAGGTGGAACAGACTGATATGGTATTTACTAAAGGCTGCCGTATATTGCTCCACCTTAGTTGTAAGCCGACCAGTAGTACTCATACGGCCATGCGTGACTTACCGTCTGGGACGAAGTACGCCGAGCTCTATCCCCTATTCTGATTGGTCCATATTCTGACCAATCAGGACCGGACTTTCACGGATTCCGGATTGATACACATGATTGATGCATTTAACCAAACTTCCCGGGGGGAGTTTCTTCTTGTCGTCAAGCCACTTTTCTTCACCTGAAAGGCACAAACGAGATAGCTACACGCCCACAATTTCTCAGAAATGAAGGGTAAAGTTACCACAAATTCATAGCATTTGATGGTATCCATTCGAACACTTAGAAACTCCCCATATGGCCATAGTTTGTTGGAGTTTGTTCAAACCAACTCAAGGCCAACTATGGGCGCGGGATTTATATTTTTAATGGCTGTCATGGCTCGGCGTAATATATGAATGTGGTGAATGATGCTGTAGTGAAATTAGCTCGCGGATTTTTCTCATTGAGCGCGTTTGAAAATGCTTTGAAACAGGATATGAGCCATAATTTCGTGGTTTTCGTCCGTGTAAACTCAAAAAGAGGCACCATTTCGTACGTCCTGTACGAAAAACCTTTCCACCGTTGCAGCAGACATCCCTATAGACCAAGCCGGGGCCGCGGAATCCGTCGCAGCTGGAGAGGGTAGCCTTACATACTTATGGTCGATGGCGCATGCTGTACCGGGTTTTCGGTTAGATTCTCTATCCGCCCGTACACTGACACCTTGAGGGCTACTCCCTACCACGTGGTGCACAACCACGAATTGAGCAGGCTTCTTTTTGACACGCTCCTCATCGACCGGCGCCTGGCAAGTGACAAATTAAAGTGGTGGGGTTCGCTTTTGAAGTATGGGACGCCGTCGTTGGAGGTTTGCCAATATGTTGTAGATCATTTCGGGAAGTTGCTGACTATCCAAGAGGTCTACAACTGTCCCGTAGAGTGTGGACCCCAATTAATAAATGGGTTTATGAATACCTCTTTGGATTCTTAAAGGACATGTAGTCGGTTATATCCAGATATTGAGGATTGGTTCGTTTATTGGTAGAGGAATCCGATGGTGCTAGTCTCAGCCATCTGTGTTTTTCCTACAGGAGACAATTCGCATTGTCATCGTTTTCCAGATGTCGTGAATGTCGATGTGACACACGGTACGAACCCTCTTGGGTGGATTATTTTTGTGCACCGGACGTACGATGCGTAGGTACAAGCTGCACACTTCATTGTGACGAAATGCATGGGCCTCGGGCGACCAATCATGTATGCCTTTGACGAAAGCGAGCATTTTGCGTCTTTGCGCTCGTTGATCAGCTTGTTCAGGGGCATAATGGTTGGTCAGTACGCCGTCAAAAAGTTCGTCATGGATAAGATGACGTCACAGATTTGTGTTGCCAAATCAGTGTTTCGCTGCTACATAACGCCGTACTATTTTCACGCACGGCAAGCACGCACCTTTTATTAGTTGCAACTGTTGCGGGCAGTTAACAACCTAAGCCGGTACATATTCCGCCACATAGCCCGCGATGCTAACCCGGCTGAGTATGTGACTGTGTACGGGAGAATGGTCACGTCGATTTCGCCGCGACTTGCAGACCTTTTGTAGAACCGAGGCCGGATTTCTCCCTTATTTGAGTACCCACTGGTTGTACATCACGTGAAAGTGGGCCATTAATGGGTAGCGTGGGCAGGTACATTTCAGGAATGTGGCTAATAATTGTCTGGAGAACGCAAATGAGCGTTCAAAGGAGCATGTGCTTCACGCCGATATCCCGGACTATGCCATCCAGGTCTCCCAGCGTAGCCAGCGGCTCATGTGCCAGTACGACATGCACATCACTTATCAACGTGACCGCCAAAATATTCGCGAAGGGGACGTGTACGCTCTTCGTGTGGTTTCCCGGATGACGACGTTAGTGGCCAATCAGTTTTTGGGGACATTGGCACGTAATTAAGTATAAGGTCTCCTCGGAGGCGAAGATGCTCCAGGGGTGATAAAACAAGCACCTCAAGACGCGGTTAAGAATCAACGGATTTAAGGCCGGTGACCATTTTTGCAGCAGCTTGTTGGACACGTTCAACTAGGGGTAGGTCTTGAGTAGTGCGTTTTGAGTAGACAGCTTGATTGGCAAGCTCACAAAACGGTTTGACGTGGGCCCCATAGTGTCTAGAAGTCCATACGAGTGTTACGGCGGAAGAATCGCCAAATCATCCTTAGAACGGCGAATATATTTTGAGGCAACTATTCATGGTGCAATGACAAGGATGTGTTTGAAGAGGGCCAGATGCCCAAGTCCTTTTCAGTATCCATTATCGTAATGCCTTCTGGTCTAATCTTACTATGCACGACAAGGGCGTTCAATGAGTCTCCCCCAAAAACATGGACTCACGTTTCATCATTCAGGGGAGGTGGTCTGTTCAACAATTACAGCGTTGCAGCGTTTACATCCATTTGGAGGGCACCGGCATTTGAAGCCCAAGATTTCAAGTCATCCGCAAATAGTAGACAGGGACTTGCAAAAACTTCAGGAAGGTCGCTGACTCAGAGCAGAAACAGAAGAGGTCCCAAAATGAAACCTTGAGGAACCGTAATAAAGACCGGCGCGGGAGAAGTGTAGGCCGAGCCTACTTTCACTCGGGACATTCTGTCCGACAAGAACCCCTTAATCTAGCGTAGAAATTCCCCTTGAATCCCGTAAGACCCGAGTATGTGGAGCAAATGCCCTTGAGAAGGCGAAAAATAATGCATCGCTCATGAGTCCGTTGCTCACAGCTTGGGTTAAGCTGTCCACGAAAAATGGCACATTCAGTACGCAAGAATGGTTTGGGAGGAACCCTTATTGCAATTGGGTTATCAAGTTGCTGCTGGTGAGGTGACTCAAGATGGCTTGTTTCGGAATGCGCTCAATCATCTTGCACGGTACGCCAGTGAGACTAATAACCATATGGCTGCCGGGCAATAACCGGCGTGGCAGTCGCTTCCTTCCAAACAGAAAGAAAGGTCGCCCTTGTCGAGCGACTGACAGAACACCGGGCGGAAAAGCTCTGCCAGCGTGAGCGACGTTTCCTTTGTAATGTACCGACGGATGTCAAACTTCGCGCCATCGTTAATTATAATCTCTTTTGTCTACTTTCAGGAGCGGCGGCGGTCACATGGTTAGAACATGAAGACACGCCTGAATACCATTCAGAGGAGATCGATAGCCCCCCAATGACTAACACCTTTTGTATGTTTATATGTTTGTACCCCGCATTCTGCTGCTGTCACCCCTTTACCCCCGCGTGTTCTGTGGCTTGGAAAATAAACTGATAAACCTCTGTTCTTGTGCTGCGCTTACTCGCCTCGGTTCAGTAGGTGGTGTACAGAGTAACGATCACAAACCTTCAAGGAACAACATGGGGACCAAAATACGACCTAGGTCAAACTTTAATTCAAAGGCCATAACCAAACTATCCAGCATGTGATGACGACTGTAAAGCGGATCCAAGGTGCGGTAGAACCGTAGAGTCTCAGTTGCAACGAACTACCTTCACGGAAAGTCAGCGAAAAATTGTAACCTTTTTCACGATACTCCGGATTCATTTCACTGTCCAAGCCTAATGCTACAGACCGTACTACTAAGTGGCTTGCAGGTTATCGTGCTAGTGCCAATGAAAAGAAAGTCTCTTTCAGCTAACACAGATATTGCTTTCAGTTACGAATAGCGATGAAGAGATTGGTAGTGGGGGTCTGTGCCCGTACGTCTGATTGGTCAAGCTACATTCGCATTGTCAACATCTCACGCTCCTCCCTCCTCAATCGCAGTTGCCGTTTTGCTCTGCCTGCGCAAGTGACCATATACCCAAACGTGATTCGGTAGATGCCGTTGGATTTGGAAGACGGTGATGGTGACATCACCCGTGAGCAAAGGCTCCTGGTTGAGTTATAAGTTGTCTGCATCGCAACTGACACACGACGTGCAATCGCGCTAATGTTCAGTTTTAACGGTAAGGCAACCAGAATGTCAAGTTCAGGGATGGTGCTACGCCCTCCGTATAACTCTTCCACTGACGCTGGTTCCAGTTTTAATTGCTTTAGGAAGCTACTCATTCCTTGGAATTCTTAATGGCAGAAGTTCCACCTCTGTGGCTGATCGTTTTCTGACCCAGTAACGGATGAAATCAACACACACTGGTCACTATATCCGACTATAGCTTCAACAAACACTTTATCATCGAACTGTCTTTCGTTGGCGACAACTATATTCGGCAGGGAACACGGTTGGAATGCGCGGTATCTGGTGCGTGTGACGATTACTTGGGTCCAGGAGTTCTGTTTAGCAACTTCGGTCAAGGTCGATGCGGACTGTTCACTAGGCCTGATGCGCTGGAGTTTCATCCGAGAGGCTTTTGAAGCGTAAAAATCACCTACCAGCAAGAGATGTGTGGAGCGGTTCCTGAAGAGAAGTTGTACAAGGGTTTGTGTGAGGACCCGATTATATCCCTTTGGGCCCGAAAGTTACCGAAAGACAATGTTGAAAAGAAGAGAACTGGTTCCACGCAGCGGAATTCGAATCCAGGATACATCACAAGGAGGTGCAGTGGTGATGTAGAAGCGGCAACCAGGATAGAAATGGAAGCGTGCGGGTAAAAAGTAACCTCACCTGTCCTACCGCGTTTTGGGAAAATGGAGTAGCCGTCTACTGAGCTCTCTGCGTCAGATACGTCTGGCGTGAACCAGATCTCTGAAGTGCAATCATGGACGGTTGTCCCAGCCAGGCTGCCAGCGGGCATATCCTAGCTGACGCACACGGTAACATGCAGCAAGGGTCCGTGGTGCCAGGTTATCCACCCCTCGGTTTAGGTGTTTACGCAGACCATCCAGAGCTATCTGCCGTAGTTTGGGAACAGGTGGAAGGGGTACACATTTTTCCACTAGGATCTAATCCCACGGCCACAGTTGGTGGATGGGGAAGCAACGTATGAAAAATCTAAGAAGAATGGCTCCCATTGTTTGGAACCGACTGGTCTCTAAATAAGGAAGACAAATGCATGCAGGGGAGCCACGTCGCCTGGTTGAAGAAGTATGTGCATTCTCCAGCATAGGTGTCAAACGTCTGGGAACACCTGGCTGTTTGCGCCTCGAACTATAATTTAGCCGACGTAGGTTGACCTCACCTTATTTGTTCCAACATTATGA
Source organism: Clonorchis sinensis (assembly GCA_003604175.2). Classification (NCBI taxonomy): domain Eukaryota; kingdom Metazoa; phylum Platyhelminthes; class Trematoda; order Opisthorchiida; family Opisthorchiidae; genus Clonorchis; species Clonorchis sinensis. The sequence continues at coordinate 195,438,165 of CM030369.1, read as the reverse complement.
CAGTGTGGCCTTGAAAGTCACGGCTGTTACGGCTATCTACCTTTTGAGCTTGAGTGACGCGTAGCAATTCACGAAAAAGGACCAATAAATCCGATTTCTGGAATCACGGTACGGTTACAAGATAAAAATATACACATTTTCAACAAACCTCAACAGATTCTCCTATGAAGATACCGTAAGCGTTACAAAATAAGGCGGTGCGACAACCAGCCTGAGGATAAATCGTAGTTCACCTCGACACAAATTCGATATCGTCACAAGGATACAGCTATCGACGGCGAGTGACCACAAAAAACAATGTACGACCGAAATCCCTAATTTTTATGAAAATAGTTCATTAAAGCAGCAGGGATTCAGTTCATTGGGTGCAGGGTAATAAGCATGGGGACTGGCTGTTACATATGGTAGGGAACGGGAGCATATTCTTGGTAAGTTTTCTTCTACCACGGCTCCAAGTGTCTCAAAACGGGGGAACATGCATACGACAGACCAGGCCTAGAACGCAGCCGTCATCCTCCGGGAATTCCCGCCGGTCGCAGTGATGCAGCGTATGCATCTCAAATTTCCTCATCAGCCACCAGGCGCGCCGGGACTCTCTTTGCATGTCTTGCTTTAATGTGTCGGAGTAATGAACCCGGTTTTAATGCGACCATCGGCATTCTTACGACGGTTGTTCTTTGCATCCCGAATTGTGCGTGCACAAGCCATTTTCGGGTGATGTACAACCAGTGGGCCGTAAGATAGGAAATGATTCGCGGGCCCGTGTGGCGCAATATCTGCAGATCCTGCCGGAATATGTGTGTTCGTATTATGATAGACAAAAGGCTCACCGTACGGCACTGTCCAGGCGAGCAATGCGATATGATGTATTCCAGCTATTTTCAGAGTGTGTCTGTGACCAAAAATGCACGGGTCGTCATTTGGTACATACATGCTTCCTAATAGCTTTTCTAATATGAATGTGGCACAGTATGAAGTCGCAGACGAACACAACCCTTGCAGCCAGCATTTGTGCCGCCAACTTGTCCATGACGAAAGTTTTCACCTGATGAAGCTCCCCCTTCATTTCTCTGTAAAAGCAGAATAGTACACGTGATCGCGAAAAAATGACGGCAGATTCCCAATAAGCACCTGGGTGACGTAAGTCCCGCACAGCATCCGCAGATTTTTACACTCATGTGCAGACCTTGTGCGGAAATGGAACAAGTTTCCGCACTTAGTCCGCCGTTTGGTTTCTAGCCAGCGATGCACGATTCGCTGGATTTGTGCCTGGAATCTTCTCGGTTGCCGCATCTGTAATGAAAAGGTATAGTTACTGAATTTCATCCAGTCACCTGTTCAACTACCTAAGTAAAAGGTATCCACTGGATACTTACAAATAGGTCCTTGGGTCAGCCTGGTTTACCCGAAGGCTCCTGTTTCTTTAATTATCTCGCGCCAATTAGGGGGTACTGCCAGCGTTCGTCTAAGTATGTTGTACAGTTGTACATCGCCAGCCTCCTGCGTTTGCCACCTTCCCACCTTTGTGAAATTAATAATCGTGACTACGATAAATACTTACTTGCATATGGTGGCCATGTCTGAGGTTTTCTTTGTACCTGCGGACTTCATCCATGGAGGACAAGATAAAAGGGGCTCATCGTGCGCCTGAGAACTGCTAGTAGATACAGCCTCTGCAGCAACAAGTAAATTCGCTCTAAATTCTCTATAACATAATTAAGTTAAAACATGCTGATCTGCTCAATGATAATGAGGTTGGCCAGGGGTGGGAAATTTAACTGGCCTTGGAATTTGGAGAGTTTGTCTAGAAAGCAAAGTTCATAGTATGTAAAACAAACCTGATAAGCGGCGTCCAACTGCGTGGTTCTGGATTGCCTATGGCTGGAAGTGTAGTATTCGTAGAGCTTCTCGTACAACTGAGATGATCGTAACGAAACAACACGTACGTTCCATATGTCATCGGAGCATCACCCGGGAGAGCTGGTGCGTCACCGGAAATTATACACATGTTCGGGGTAGCGGATTGGTACACCTAAAGCTGATGAACTAACCGATTGGAAAAACTAATAGGTGCGGGAGGAACATACGGTCTTTTTTGAGCTGGTGAGCTAGTGACTACGTTTGCAAATAAAGTGGTATCACCTCTGGGTCAGTGCTCCGATCCGTCTGTAAAATCATACGGCAGCTATTTTTGTCTACTGTACCCATCATAAAACGACTTATAAACCTACCGTTTACGCTTAGGTACTCGTAGGTGACCTTTGTCGTTCTGCTCACCGGAGGAAGTATACCCTGAGTCCAACGCTTCTTCCCGAGCATCCGGTACATCCGCAAAAGTTTCCAAAAAATTTAAAAATGAAAATGAACATACTGCAACCACGGAACACTTCTTGTGTTCACGACTTCCGTGGACACTTTGGCAGGGTGCACCTCAGCAAGTTGGCATATCAACTACTAGTCGTGCACGAGGGCCAGAGGACCGAACCAGGTGGTGCGAACTACGCTTCATGCGCTTTTTCAACGGAGTTGTCCTCCAAACCACAGCGTACAAAAACAACGAGGAGTACGTGGCTGAGAATACATGTTACAGATACAAAATTCCAGAGAATGTCCACCTGCGTGCGATAAGCATGTTTCTTTGGTTGTACCTTCCTCCCCGTTGTGTGGTTGCCTGCCGCGTTCAGCTTGTAACGAACCGATCATGCACCAAATGGCTTGTTCCCTATAAGTTAGGAAATAAACCGCCAAATAAACACCAACAAATGTATACGTATTTATTTGATTAAATAGTGGGTAATACACACTGAAAATACGTGCATTTGCCGAGCGCCGGCGACAAGGATATTGACTAACCAATATGAGTATGCGAAATAGGGAAGTATATACGACTGTCCCTGTGGGAAAAACTTTAACATTTACGAGATATTTTATGGACTGATGCAAACGTCCGTGCGTCGCAAGTCAGAGCACTTGAAAATTAAAACGCCCGTTCGTTATGTGAGTGTAAAATGGGAGAAATGTTTTGAATATCTGACACTCAACAGTATTCCTAAAAAATCTACCATGACAGCGGGTTTATCATCAAGCAAAATGGAGTTATCGGGTAAGTTTTCGAAAATGTGACACCCCTTTGCATGGAATTCAGTGTCCTGAATTCAAAGGGCTGTTAATGGGGAACGTCATTCGTGTGCCAATGTGCACACCCTTCCGTGTGCAACTATAACAGCCGTAGTATCCTGTATCCCCCTTCACTTGCTTCAGCAATGCCCCAGCGGGATCGTCGTAAGCAATGCACGCAAGACGGACTGTGTGAGTGCGGTAAACTCCCGAGACGAGGTTCACCAAGGTGTCTGTCATCTCAGTGAATGTGTCGGACATCAACTGTTGAACATCATTCGGCCTGTTCATACCACGGTATATACCAATGACAAAAGGCTGACCGAGTAAAAGGGAGATTATGCAGGAGAGTATGGCCCACGGCCGGGTAGTTGTTGTGGGCCCGAATACCATTAACGTTCATTTGAATATCGGCACTTGTCACCCCAGTATGAATGTATCGGAGCTGTTGCAGCAAATCCACCTTCAAACCAAGGTGGATGTACGTCCCACCAGCCTTCTGTCACACGCAGCACATACGGGGAATTTCCGTTACGGTCCGTAGATCCTTCGAAAGAGATTGGTGAGTTCGTCCAACATAACGGCTAAACCGGATAAAGGTAAGATCAGTCTGTACGCCATTCGACGAACAGCCATTAAAATAGGTTGTGAATGGTCACAAAAGGACACTGGTGAAACGCAGTGCAAGTGTAAGCAGAACATGCGGACTGATCCCACCAATAACTTGCAGTGGGCTTTTATCTTTCGGCAAAAAGCTGTGTTGTGCTCGAATGGTCCTCCAGGGACCGCAGTGATGAATGGCCTTCTAGTGCCGAGGCACTGATGACAGGGGTTGGTGACAACGCCGGTGAACAGCGTTTTAACGCACAGATTTGTTTATCCCCCGGGACCGTCAGCTGCGGCTTAGCTGGAATTTATCGCCTGATTAATTATGAATCTTACCCCCAGAGATTCGACGAAAGGCATTGTGGACGCATTCGTCTTTCGGGCAACGAAAAAAGCCGGGTGCTGCAACCACCTGACTTACTTTCCTAACTACCGTTGTTCTCGAAGGGCATTTAAGCGTAATATGAACGAATTTTGGGTGCATTGAAAAGTACTTGAAATAAAGAAATTTCGTTTACAATTTTTCTACATGTGAACACACAATGCATAAAGCATTTAGCAGTAAAACAAAGCCGACTCTGTCAGCCACACGCGAGGAAAAGCAGAACGCAGAGGTTCTCGCGAATAATGGCGTAGCACACTAAAACGAACCCATTTAAACCGGTCGACAGTTTACATTCCGTAGGAACCGGAGAATGCAGGGTATTGTGGTTTTTAATTACTGTGAGACAAATTAAGAAGCCTATGCCACTTAGAGGCCTCGACCTCATTTCCCTCCATTAGTACAGAAGTTCCGCACAGCTTCCGTCCAGGTTCTTCAACCAGGCGCGGACGCGTGCTAATGGGATTAAGGTGATTTTTGGTCTGAGTACTCATGAAGCAAAACAAAATTTCCGCTTAAAATGTTTCGTTCGACTCGCAGACGTTTTTTAAAGAAAACATTGTGCTTATGTAGTGGTCTGGCTACCCAATAAGTTACTTCACCAGGAGTGTGTGGCAAAGAAATAAAATAATAACGCTATGTTAGGTATACAATAATAATAAGAGGTCGTCGTTGGCCCAGGCAGCGAAATAAACAATCCAATTATGGTGTTCCAGGGGTCTTCTTCTGAACAGTTCCCACATATAATAGATTTCGAAGATGGTCTGAAATGTTTTGATACCAGAGTTAGCACATGAGACTCGCAAATGACCGCTGCAAGCGCGAGCGAAATCAGAAGAGAGAGTCGAAGCACGTGACCACGTTTGTATTGCGTGAAATTGTACAAGTGCGCGTTTTGTAGTTTTTCGTATTCAAACAAAACGACTATTCAATTGATGAAGTACGTAGTGTTATAATGAAAGCAAAATAAAGGTACAAAACGCCACACTACTCCCCACTAGAGCGTTACCGTGAAAGAAGTAAACGCTCGAATAATTAAGGTAATGAATCGAAAAGTTGCTCACTTTAAGTTTCGTAATCATCTAAGTGCTGAGGGAAACGGACGCGTCGTCCGGAACGACTAGTGGAAGGAGTGAGGTTGGCGGCAGAAGTATCTTGGGTAGGTGCGGTGTTGCTAGGCTAGCAGGATTGCTGAATGTGGTCGTGGGTGCTTCGATGAAGGCAGGTTTCAGGCGATCAATGGAGACAGTGTCGTGCTTTCCGCTTCTCTCTAAAATAAATTATTTGGAGTGACGTTCGATAACCTTGAAAGGGCCATCATAACAGGGTTGGAGGGTTTCCTCGTTGCGTCATGTCGGACAAATACAAATGGTGTAGAAGAGAGATCGGTTGAGATGTGTTCTTTTCGCGTTGATCGTCTGGTCGGTGTCGCACGAAGTTCGGACATATGCTGTTTCAGACGGGTGACGAATGTGACGGGTGATTCGGGCTGTGCGCCAGAAGGGAAACCAGTTCACCGGGTAAACGTAACGTTTTACCGTATACTAGTTCGGCTGGTGAACAGTGAAGATCCTCCTTGATAGTGGAGCGAATAGCAAGCAAAATGAGGGGTAAAGAAGGACCATGAAGAGGGGTTCATTTGGGCAGTCAATGCAGCTTTGAGGTATCGATGGAAACGCTCAACCAGACCGTTGGAGCAGGGTGATACGCGGTAGTCGAAATGTGATGGAAACCGAATAGTGTGGAAAACTCACGGAAGAGATTACACTGAAATTGTGAACCGCGATCGGTGGTAACGGTGGAAGGTATGCCAAAGTTACTCACCCAATGCTGCAAAAATGAAAAGGCAACCGTTTCAGCTGAAGTATCCGAAATGGGTACAGCTACTGGCCAACGGGTAAAACGATCGATCATGGTAAGGATATGAGTGAAACCGTTTGATGGGGAAAGTGGACCAACAATGTCGAGATGAACGTGTGAATCGAGCATCAGGAACTGCAAATGAACCGATAGGTGAGTTCGTATGCCGAGTTACTTTGCTGCGTTGACAGGCGATGCACTGTTTGGCCCAGGATGTCAGATCCTTATTCATGAAGGGCCATACAAAGCGTGCACTAATCAACTTCCTGGTTGCTCTGATTCCTGGATGAGAAAATCCATGGAAGTGGTCGAAAACAACTCGTCGAAAGGCTTCGGGGACGATTGGGCGAGCTGAGCCGGTAGACATATCACAAAAAATGGATCCAGACTGGAGGGGCAAGGAATTGAAGAGACTTGAAATGAAGGGAAGGATAGAATGGGCAAAAAATTAGGATCACTATGTTGAAGGTTCGCCAGCTTGGCTAGGTCCAACTGCGTGGAAGGGTGAAGAGCGTTGATGTCGGGACGGGATAGTGCGTCTGCGACGACATTGTCCGAACCTGGAGTGTACCGAATGTCGGTAGTGAACTGTGAAATGTAGTCAAGATGGCGTATCTCGCGTGGTGAATATCGATCAGGTTTGGCGTTAAAGGCATACGTAAGTGGCTTATGGTCGGTTTGAATGGTAACGATCTACCTTCTAACAAGTGCCGGAAATGGCGAATAGCAAGGTAAATTGCGAGTAATTCACGACCAAAAGTACTGTAACGCGTTTGTGCAGCCTGCATCTTCTGCGAGAAAAAGGCTAGTGGTTGAGATGCGTTGTTAACAACTTGATGAAGTACGGCGCCGACGGCAGCGTTCGAAGCATCAGTTGTCAAAATCAGCTTTGTGCTTTCGTGAGTATCGAGGAAAGATAACTTTGTGGCGTGAGCAATGGCTTGCTTGGCTCTTTCGAAAGCGGCAATGGCGGCGGGGGCAAAGTAACAGATTTTCTTTGGAACCAAGTAAATCGGTCAGTGGCTGCAAAATATCTGCACAATGAGGGATGAACCGCCGATAGTAGTTGATGATACCAATGAAACGACGAAGTTGGGTGAGTGGTGGGTATGGGAAAAGACTCTAGGGCCAAAATGCGATCGGGCAATGGTGAAATACCTGTTGAGTCAATGTGGTGGCCAAGAAAAGGGCTAGTAACACCGAATAAGCATTTGTCAATGTTTAAACGTATGTTGTAAGTGGAAAGACGTTCAAACACTGCCCTGAGATGAGCTGCATGCTCCGTTGGGGAGGTGCTAGCAATTAAAACATCGTCAAGATAAGCATACACAAAGGTAAACCACGTAAAACTTCGTCCATGAAACGTTGAAACGTTTGAGCTGCATTTCGAAGACCAAAGGGCATACGCGTGAATTCGAAAAGGCCAAACGGTGTTGTGATGGCTGTTTTAGGGATGTCATCCGGGGCTACGGGTATGTGGTAGTATGCACGTACGAGATCGAGTTTGGAGAAAATGTTTGTGTGGCATAAGGTACTTGCGAAATCGTGAATATGTGGGATGGGATACCTGTCTGGGATAGTAGCGTTATTGAGAGAACGGTAATCTCCACAAGGTCTCCAATCACCTTTAGATTTCTTGGGTACCATATGTAGGGGTGACGACCAATGACTCGATGAAGTGCGGATGATGCCGAGTTCGAGCATGTGTTCGAACTCGTTTTTGCGATTGGTAGCTTATCCGGATGAAGTCGGCGGGGGTTGGTGGACAGGTGGACCTTTCGTCTGGATGTGGTGAACGACGGAATGAGTGACCGGTTGGGTGTACTGACATGGATGAGTAAGGGTTGGAAAATCCCTAAGTATGTCAGCAAAATGTGAATCAGGTAAGATAACTCGGATACCTGTGGATGAAGCTGGGGCACTAATTCCGTTGACTGAGAGGGAAGTTAGCATGTCCAAGAGGCGTTTGTGTCGAACATCGACAGACAAGTTGTAGTGGGTCAGGAAGTCTGCACCAATGATGGGTGTTTGGACGTCGGCCAAAAGGAAGATCCACTTGAACGCACGTCGCAATCCGAGGTCAAGGGTGAGGGAACGTTCGCCGTATGTAGCGATGCGGGTACCGTTAGCGGCTTGTAACGAATAAGACAGAATCGTGAAGTGGATTCTTATGTGGTAGCACGCTAACTTCAGCTCCCGTATCCACGAGGAAACGTAGACCACTTGAACGATCGGTGATGTGGAATAGGCGACTAGTGCGAGGAGGGCCACAGACAGTCGTCGCCGTTACTGACTGGCCGGGGTGTTTAAAGGGGTGTTGGGACGCGGCTTGAAGGAACAAGGCGGTTGGCATTTGCGTGCTTGAGGACCGAAAGTTTGGTGATACCAGCACCAAGAAGGACGGGCACGAGACAACGATCGGGATCGTGAACGTGGTCTGCTTGTTGATCTCTAGCCGTTGTAGGCGATCGGTCAAAGTATCAAACTTAGCTTGTAGTTGCGATATGGAAGCAAGAATCGGATCGGAATCTGTAGAAGTAGTGGGTGCAGGGCGGGAGACGGAGTTCACGGGGTTACTGGGGTAGGTTTCGTGGATTTTATCGGCCATCTGAGCTAACTGCTCCAAGCTGTGGTCATCAACGAAAGCGCTGATGACGCGGGACATTGAGGTGGAAGTTTGTCGAGCCATAGTTGAGCCATGATTTCCCAGCTAGCTTACGGCCGCAGAGGAGACTGCGCATGTGCGAAGCAGTTGTGATGGCGATCTGTCACCAAGTTCGACAGTGGTGAATAAGTCCCGTAGCATCTTGTTTTCGGACTTTCCTGTCCTACTGATGACGGCCGCTCGAAGGGCGTCATAGGGATTTTTAAGAATATCTTCCAACAGATCTTCCACTTCTGTTGCTACAAAGGAAGATGCTGGACGACATAGGAAAATCGGGTGGCTTGAGAAGTGATGCGTCGGGTAGTAAAACGGCCTCTACCTGGTGAAACCATACCCTGGGATTGCGTGGATTATAGTCTGGCAAACGTATGCTAATCGCGTTCTCGACTAAATCCGCTGAATCAAAGTGTGCCTCCATATGACCGGGCAAAAGAAAAATTACGACGACCGGAAAGGAAAAATTTTCAAAAAAATGTATCTAAGTAACGTCGGGCTCACCAATTTTGTAGTGGTCTGGCTACCCAATAAGTTACTTCACCAGGAGTGTGTGGCAAAGAAATAAAATAATAACGCTAGGTTGGGTATACAATAATAAAGAGGTCAGATGGAACAGACTCACTAATAATTGTTCTCTTTAAAATAGTTCGTCGTTGGCCCAGGTCAGAGATTGAATATACAATAATAATGAGGTCAGATGGAACAGACTCACTAACAATTGTTCAATTGAGACCCGAAAATAGACTTAAATGTTTTGATACCAGAGTTAGCACATGAGACTCGCAAATGACCGCTGCAAGCGCGAGCGAAATCAGAAGAGAGAGTCGAAGCACGTGACCACGTTTGTATTGCGTGAAATTGTACAAGTGCGCGTTTTTGTAGTTTTTCGTATTCAAACAAAAAACGACTATTCAATTGATGAAGTACGTAGTGTTATAATGAAAGCCGAATAAAGGTACAAAACGCCACATTTCCAAGTCGTGGCTTTCCTATACAGGTCCTGGCGCTCACAAGCGTATTGCACAACGCGGAGAACTTAAAGACGGGTTATGCACTCTTTTTTCACCTGTTCCTTTCGGCTGCGCAACTTCGGCTTCATGACGAGAGCAAACATAATCCAGGAAACCTGGGCAAAAGTCTCGATCCTACATACCATTCAATGAATGCTTGAATATCCACTTATTTTCAAGTGCTCACTCCGAATCTCCGTTGGAAAACACCAACTGCTGGAGCCAGTCTTCGAAACTTCGGCTTCATACTTATGTGTATAATTCTTGAATTTAATTTTTTGGCAAATACGTCGACTCTGATATAAGTGAAAAGTCACTAATCCATAGTCATTAATCAGTGAAAACTCATTACCTGACCTTGAGGGCGCGGGTTTGCATCTGTTTGCCATTGTAGTATGCGCGCTATGGAAGCACCAGGGGACAGTGATTCTCCGAAGGCAGGTGTTCACGACAATTTCTGTAGATGGGAAACAGAAAGAAAGCTCATGAGCCGAAGCCCAGTAAGCAAGGTTGTACATCACCAATACTTACATATAAAGCAATCAAACTGGCAGACACCGTATACTACACCATCCACCAACTGCTTTTGGTGGTCTGTTTTTGTAAGCAAATGATTGGTACGGAGTAGGAAAATCATCGCGGCTGTTCCCCACAAGACCATTTTGCGGAGGTTCGGTCAGTGCATCCAGCTGTTTATTTCTGCGTGCCGTTGAGTGAGTCGCGCGGAGATCCGAGTGAAATGTTGGCGTTCACAACTGTGGAATTCTACACTTTCGTGATGGCTCGTGATAAGCGGTGATATGTAGTGATTGCGACAAGTGAAACGCTCTGTAAGGTCAACCAGTTTCCACCGTCGTCATTCAGAAATAATCTACAAAAGCCTGACAACTATCGATAGTTGAACCGATGTCGGTTCAAGTTACTGGCAGTTGATCGGTTGGTGATCCGTTCGAGGAGCTTGGTGGTGGGTCGGGACACGCCAGAACGCGCACTGATGATGCTCCCTCGCATGGTTGTCAAACGCTCGCGAGCCAGTTGGTAAGCTCAGCAAACGGACAAACTACCAAGTGATCACCAGTCAATTGGCTTGGGAGTTTATTGATGAACTCCCCGAACTAACAATAGTTTAGATATTCTGTCTACTCTGGAGTATTTTCTGCACTGAGTCGAATAAAGCCTAGATAGAAACGTTTAGACTGATCATTCTCATCGGATTTAGTAATGCCTAGCTAGTAAGTACCTTGCTTCCCATTCTACAGGAGGCGCTGTGGCTGTCCCGGTAACCATACCAAACAATGTTGCCGTCTGTGTCAAACCCGTTGGAGAAAAGTAATTGCTGTCTAGAAGGCATCACGATACCAGTTCTGTGATCAGTTGTCCCACGAGCTGATGAGATGTGAACAAGGATTTATCTACATTGATGTTGAAACACATTCCTCCCAGGCCTAACGCCACCGATGATCTCGATGGTTAATCTGCTCCAGTCACTGGCTGGCGAACATTAACTTCTGGTCCCACGTTTCTTGATCACGATTGATTAACAGGCTATGACCAGTCTGGTGAATTTATCCCGATCAATGATATCCTAACGCCAGTGTTTCGCAATCTACAGGTGACTTCACAAAAAGTGCATGTTAATCAGGCGAATAAAGCAGTGGAACTAACCATCCATTAGATCTATTAGATTAGAATGAAGACATAGAATCGAATATCTCCACCACCGTAGAAATACTTTTATGGTTCATCTGGCTGAGGATGACGTCGAAAGAGCCGCTGCTCTTCAAAGCCAATAGGCGTCTCGGTTTGCGGGGTAGCAAACCTGTGAAGGTTTCCCGCCTCGAAAATGTGTTTTTTATCTCAGCGACGCTGAGCGAATTATGCAATTTCGCAGATAAGCAGATAGCTCAAAAACTTTTGAATTGCGTCTCAGGTTGATGGAAGCAGCATTAGGCAACCCAACAACCAACGACCATAGTTGCGTGCGCAGGTCCCTCGAACCCTGAATAGTGGAGAGCCTAAGGATTGATGGGGATCGCTGGTAGATCGGAAAAGCCCGAAAAATACAGGCTTTTGCAACGGGAACAGTGGTATCCTGCTTCAAATCAATTGGTCCGAGACGAGTGGGTGTTAATGAAACGATCTTTGAAAAAGCTGGGACTTCCACCCATCCACAAAAACTTCGTCTTGAGTGTTGGACCGAGTACAGTTCAGCTAGGCCGCATCTGAAAGGACTGACTGAACGCGAGTGAGACGTCATCAGTCCACGATCGACGACGGCGGTCCAGCGTGCAATTTCGCCACTTCAACGCAACCGAACACCAGCTCCAGATGGTTTTCACCCCGCCCGTCGTGACTAACCCGACTGTCCCACTCCAATATATCTAGATTGAGAAAAAAATGCCAACGGAATGGAGCGCCTCGACGGTGATCCTAATATTTACCAGAGGTGCAAAAACATTTTGTAAAAACCATCGAGGCATCTGTCTAGTGGTCATAGCTCCCAAGATGTCCTCTGGCTTATTCTACGCAGGTTTATCCGTCATCAGGAGAGTCAGATTAGCGAGAATCAAGCTGAGTTACATCCTGGTCGGGTCTACATCGGTCAAAGTTTTACTTTGCGACAACCGTTGAAACTGCACCACTCCTTCCGACGACAAGTAATCATCGTCCTTCTCGATCGTAAATATACGTTTGACTCCACTGGTCGTCATAGACTGGCGATGTCTAACGACGTAAAGTGTCCATTCTAAACTCATGTCCCTTCTAAAGGCTTTATATGCCTCTTCCCTTGAACGCTTACCTGTCTACGGTAAACCCCCCTTAGTTCATCACATCCAGTGGTGTCATGCGAGGACGCCCTCTGTCGGCCTTTTTCTTCAACTTCGTAATTGATATGCTGCTTGAGTCTTCTCCTGCCTTCAACACATCGGGAATCGAAACATTTCCGGGCTTTCGTTCACGTGCGCCGATGATGTTGCTCTCCTTCGATTAAACTCTTTAGAAATGCAAGCTATTCTAGACAACTTAATAATTCTACTGCACGTTTCGGTGTGCACTTCGCACTTGTAAAGTACGAAATGTTGCTGCAAGCTTGGATGCTTGCGGATGAATCGAGCCGTTCAGTTCAGGGAAATCCATCGCTTATTAATGCGGATTTGAGCATGAGTAACTGCCTGCGTTATCTCTGCCAGCATAAGCCTGATCCACGACTGAACCTCAAAGACCCAGAACTTTTGTTTGTGAACTTTACGCTTGACCTGGACAGCTGTATCAGTCCCGGTGGTCTCGCGAAAGATGATATTTCCATCCGAATTGGGAAGGCCCGAGCAGCTTTTGCGAACCTGCGTCACCTGTGGCGTAGGAGTGACATCAGCTTATCCGTCAAGGGTCGAGTTTATAATGCTGCGGTGCGCTCCGTATTACTATACGGATCAGAAACCTGGCCGCTGCGCGCCGAGGACGTCAAACGACTTTCAGTGTTTGACCACCGATGTCTTCGGAGCATTGCCCGAATCTGGTGGGAACACCGGATCAGCAATGCTGAAGTACATCGAATGGTATTCGGAGAAATAACTCACCCACGATAGATGAACTGATCACACTGCATAGGCTGCGCTGGCTTGGCCACGTGCTGCGCATGCCAGTCGACCGACTTCCTCGAAGGGTTCTTTTCGCACAACCACGTGAAGGGTGGAAACGAGCCAGAGGCGGTCAAACAATGACTTGGCAGCGAAGTATAAAAGCCATTACCAGCAAACTCAGCCGCGCTGGTCACTGCCGTCTTCCTGGATGGGGACCCCGAGACGGGCCACATCAATGGTTAGAGACGTTGTCAGAAATGGCCCAATGGCGCCCTCAATGGCGCTCGTGCATCCAAGCTATTGCCCTCAATGCATAGCTCCCTTCCCAGTTCCCCGACTTAACAGCCCATTGACAGTGGTGTATTTACGCAGCTCGCGCCTCCAATGCGCAGCTACCTACCTCACCTCTCCAAATCATCGGCGGAGAAACTGTGGCAGCTACAACCACTGTACGATAAGTACACAGCTTCTTACAGCTGGTGATGATGATGATCACTTTACGCTTGAATTCTTTTCGTGACCAGTTTTATTCCTCCGTTGTTAGCTCTAGCGACATCAAATATCATACAATTCACCAATGTCGCTAGCCCTTCGATGCTGTGTGACAGTCGAGGAGCTCGCTGAAGACAAGTGCACCGTTCGACGTCGCATCTCTCTGAAGGATTCCAAACTGTCTTTGGTTCGGGATGACGCTCGTCAGCTGTTGCTTCGCCTCACACCAATCAAAGAAACACGAACGAACAGTTTTATTTTGAAAAGTCTGGGTTATCCAGTACTTGAACTGGATTTGCACAAACGCTTCCTTAGCCAAGGCAAAGCAACTATATCCCTGCCCGTACATTCAGTACGGTTATTAATTAGCAATTGTCCCCCAGACAGGTTACGTCTTTTCCTCGGCACGTTACGGGTAAAGCTCAGGGCCACACAAACTGCAGCTCGACGCAGAGTTGAACCGGATGCCCCTCCCACTTCCTTGTCGTTGCTGGAGGAGGTTAGCCCCCTTCGGCTCTCCAAGTCTGCAAGTCGTCCATTAACACCCGATCTCTCCAGAATTCCCAAAATAGAAGGTGAGTCAGTTCGTAACACTTGATTTTCGTAATCACACGATACTTCGCTAGCCATCGTCACTACTATCCAATCAGTAACCCCAATAGGCCTCAAGAATTTCAGTTTCAGAAAGTGCATATAAGTTAGCGTTTTCCCAGCACGATACAGCGAATGATCTGAGTTCGGAGAGTGCTGGGAGGAGGGTTACTGGAGGACTACTTTAATTCAACGTTGTCTTTACAGCTGGTAGTTGTTCAGCTTTAACACCCCTTCTGTGCCTGGCTGCCATGCCACCCGAAGAAGGCACGAGGGCTGGGATACTGCCAGGTCGCCCAGGAGTAGACAGGGGAAGTCTAGATGAAGAGGTCGGGTTTGAACCACGAACCTTTCAGTCAGTATATTCGCGCTCTAACCACTTAGCCATTTCGCTTGCTGGTAGTTCACAAAAACTTGGTTGAGTCCGAGTTTGTTCTCTTTGCTTTCTAACACAGCTAAAAAATCGTTCAGCTGTAGCACTCTTTCGGTGCCTAACTGCCATGCTACCCGAAGTTTGCACGAGGGCTGGGATACTGCCAGGTTGCTCAAGCCTAGACAGGGGAAGTCGAGAGGCAGAGGTCGGGTTCGAACCACGAACCCTCCGGTCAGTAAATTTGTGCTCTAACCACTTGGGCCATCTCGCCCCTAACACAGCTAAAGTTCGTTTTCATTGTACGGAACATACTATTTATAAGGTCGCGACTGTTCTCTCCATTCTTCCGGTCCGCTAACGGTCACCGAGTTTCCACCAACCTTATGTTCAACCTGAACTACAATTATGAGCGATTCGCGGAGTACACTAATTTTGTTATTTATTATCACAGTAAAAGACAACAACCTCTCTTCAAAAGACCGCTTACAGTGGTACTTTCTTTGCCCAATGTTATCCTTGCTGTTTGATGCAATAGCGGACAGCCCCTACCTGAGATTTGGGGTGGACAACAGCACAGAGGTAGAATGGGTGTTGTTAACACAATGGACGACAGCATATGCTATTTATCAGGTCAGGGGAAGTTGGCATTGGCACCCTCTGCTACTGTTATAACGCTGGGATTATATATTTTAACTCATCACAAAACACCTAGGCTCACTGTAGTGCCCAAACGGTTGTTCTGTGATGCGCGTCGAATTTTGCTTCCATTGTAGTTTCATTCTGTAAAACCATCTATTTGCCTGTTTCTCGGTTCTCCGATAAAAAAATCAGGGAATTTTCTCCCACTGAAGCCACGAATATGGGGTTCTGCAAAGCCTTCTGCTCTTCAGAAATAATTCAGATATCGACCTGCCGCTTTTGTTGCCTTTTGGAAAATTAAGCTGTACCTAGATGCTTCTTTCGAGTTTAGATATTCCTTTGTTCGAATTTTTACTGGCCGAATGTAGTAATTGGCATAACCCGAAGCCCTTTTTTGCTGGTTTCCCTAAATTTTGTTATTCAAACCTGTCAAGAGGCATTTCAATCAGCGCTTGTATTGTGCTAGAAGCCTTTTTTGGCAGTACTTCTCCGCTTGGTCTTTGAATACCTGAAATGTAGCACTTCCATCTTGTATTCGATGTTGAAATCTTGCGGAAGCTTGACTTATTAAAAAATCAAACAGTTGGATCCTGTTAAGGGAATCCCACCGGTCCATTTTTGTGATTTTATTCTATTGTGGCTAATCTGCTACACGCACCACTGTCTCCGTCAAATCCGAATGAGGAAGTTAACCTTGTGATTTTTTTCGATTTGGGAAATTTAGACCCGTGGGCTCCCGATGCCTGTTCCAGTGACGCACTCCGGGATGGCCCTTTGTTCATACGTCACCAACAACCGTCTGGAGGGTGCCAGTGGTCGCCTGAAAAGGCATGTCGTCAGTCCCTTGAAAGATGGATCCTCTGTGACGACTCAAAACGACTTGCAGATGAAGGTAGTTGAGTTGGTCAAACGGGGATTCAACGTCTTTTGTACAGGTGGTGCTGGTACGGGGAAATCTCATCTCATTAGACGGTTAATCGGTAGGTTTACTTGATTAGGTTCTTGAACTTTCATGGGTTGATTTCTTTATTGTCCAGAGGTGAGTTGGGTACCTTGAGATCGTCCTTTATCAAAAGTCTAAGTGGCACTTCCAATTTCCTCGAAATATCTGTTTATTCTGGAATCGTGTTTTGATTTATCAATGCTCCAAGACAAACTTGATGACATGGAGATTACGGCTCCAGCGGCTTCTAGAACGGCTTAAGTTGGCCGTGAATGCTGATCTTTGAATATCCTGGCCTTTACCTGAACCGTTTGATGTTACGTTGATCCGCCTCACCCTTTTCTTTCCCGTGTGCAATTGATCACATATGTTACACAGTTAGGCGAAATGATTTGGTAGAACCCGCGAGCTTCCTGACCATTTTACGGACTAACAATATTCCGGAGTACAGGCTATTTTGAGAACAATACTTTGAACGAGTGCCCATGTTCTTATGCGCAAAATTAGCATTTGGGACATAGACAGTTTGCTGTTGTGGGATCAGCATGTAGCCAGTATGGTAAAATAACCTATAGGGTCACTGTACTTTTGAAAAAGTTCGTATATTCTCTTCAGAGTTGATACTGTTCCATTCGAAAATGACATGGTCCTACCCACAGGCTTTTCATGTTCCTCCAGCAGGGACTATCTAACGAGAACAGCTGTGAACTCTTGAGACTGTCACTCTTAGAAGGGGTTTGGATTGGTGGGGACGGTCAGTCGACGCGGCTGCTGGCATCTTGGTACGGTATTCTTGTCAGTAGCGTGTATTTAAATGCCACTAGGTGGTGCAGGATCCTCCTCTTGTCAGTTTTCCGTAGATATATAGAGCTTCTGCGATGTCTCCAATCATCCCCTTTCGATTCTATCTCGACTATGGCTTCATTCTTCGTGGTTGTACTACATCAGTAGCGACCAATCGTATATTGTTGTCTATGATGAGAAGAGGTGGTTGGTTTCGTGGCTGATTTCATGTCACCTGCTACGCCAGCTAACTACTTACTATTTATAAAATTCGGAGAACATTTTGGAGTGACTTTATAATAGGGTATTAGAACGGGACTAATCTTTCGATAATCGCACGGTGTCTTCATCCATTTCTCGCCTACACTGCGTTCCACCGTTAAAAAATTCCTGGTAGTAGCGACTGTGGTGGCACTATTTCCTGTCGTCGCAGAAGAAGAATCAGGATATGTAAGAAAGCTAAAGGTATCCATTTTAGATCGAGCTGTCCATACAAAGGTAGAAAGAACTGGTTACTCATGAAAAGCGCGCACTCGTTAGGACCCAATCGGGACCAAGTTGGACTAGGGTACTCTGGAGACACCTGTTGCTACTTTTTTTGCGGGATAACAACACTGGTACCGAGGTCCAATGTATTTCCTTATTCTTTTCTTAAGGTATTCTCCCTCCAGACTGTACTGCGGTCACTGCTAGCACAGGTACAGCAGCCAATCTCATCGGCGGTACTACGATTCATGCATTCAGCGGTGTCGGTGCTCTCTTGTCTTCAGAAATAGTGGATTCTGAGGAATCTACGCAAGCCTGGTTGGCTGCATTACGTGCCCGTCTGACAGCCTCACCGGCAGTCAACGCACGCTGGCGAAAAATACAGCATTTGATTATCGATGAGATCAGTATGCTCAGTTCTCAGCTGTTTACTCGGCTGGACTTGCTTGCCCGAGAAACGCGGTGTCCATTGAACGACAGCAAGAAGGAGTTGGCGCAGCGGGCATTTGGTGGACTTCAGGTCATTGTGTTTGGTGACTTCTATCAATTACCTCCTGTGAGCAAGCAGGTGAGTAGGTCGTTCTTCACCAAACTTTGTTTAATTAATGCTGGATGTTGTTCCCTGTTGCTGCTACCATGAGTAGATCTGTCACAAATTGGTGGATCAGGGGGCTTGGGAATAAAAATGTTACTGTGAAATTTCAGCAACGCTCGTCTTGTGCGAGGGCAGACTAATTTCAGAAGTCGTCCACCGAATTAGCGAGAATCATAGGCCACGTACGTGATACGTATTTATTTCCGTCTCTTTCCGTAAATCTCAGCGAAAGATAGTGGTTCTTACACACCTTTCGAAATGATGCCATATATGCTGGTTTTACTCGTTGCTACGAATTGTTGGGACAATATTTAGTTTTGGTAGGGTTACTTTCCTACTCACTCTA
The DNA here is from genome assembly GCA_003604175.2 of Clonorchis sinensis. Classification (NCBI taxonomy): domain Eukaryota; kingdom Metazoa; phylum Platyhelminthes; class Trematoda; order Opisthorchiida; family Opisthorchiidae; genus Clonorchis; species Clonorchis sinensis. The sequence goes on along the minus strand of CM030369.1, from coordinate 195,419,699 downwards.
CTTTTTTGCGGCTTATTCTGTTGGCGAATAAGCAGGTTAGATGAATACCGCAATTGCTCACACCCGGTGATCTGCAAGACTATCCACACAGGTAGCCACTAAGTCTTGTTATCAACCTTAGACGTCTGATTGATCGATTTAACAATAGTCAGTCAGTCATGTTCCCCACTTCAACCCTCACATAAGTTTTCGGTTTTGGGAACCTGCGTCACAAGCCTGTCATCCGTTGTTCCTGTGACAAAATGACTAATTTGATGACCCACTAATGAATCTCGCTGACGTGTGTGATGCGCTTCCTTTCTGGTGTTACCACTGAAGGTCTAAATCAGTTGCTTGATGAACCAGGTGTCTCTTTTGGTTCTTGTTAGTTCTCTTGAGGAAGGAAATCTAGTGCAAAGTAGGATATTGCCTCATTAAGAAGTCCGTTAAATTAAGATTTTGTTATTATACTGGCTTGGAACAAATACTTCGGTCCCAAACCCTAGTATTTTCTCTCGCTACAGTGGAATTCATTGGGTGACACAAACTCATAAAAAAGGACAGAATCTATTCTGTAGTGATGGCGTGCACAGCAATCGGTCAGTGGTTGAAATCCAATGTCATTTTGAGATTAGTGAATGAGACAGTGCACGTTCCATGACTTATAATTTTGATGTTTCACTTTCGATATATCATAAGGCCGGAACTTTCGTTTTCAGCCGTAAGAAATTCCGTGCTGTCTACTGCGAAATTATGCATCCCTGAAAAAGACACATGTTCATGGGCTATTTTGTTTGCTTGGATGACAGGTATGCAAATATTTAAAATAGACACTCAAGTCGGGAGCGGAACGTTTCGACCGTACTCTACAGGTTTGATGAAGAGCTCTGATAATGCTGTCCCAACAGACAAGAGGATTTTTGGTTCCAGGGAGTTTTGGTAAACAATCGGTAGATTTATTGCTGGGCTGTTTACCAAACCTCTCCGAAACGATGACTACCCAATCGGTCCCAAACATTTTCCAGTTCATTGAATGATGAAGTTGATGAATTCGGTTAGACGGTAGGATATCCATGGTCAACGCGGAGTTAGTATTTTGGCGTTCAGGAATGAACTTGCTGAGCGTAGAATTACCCATTAGAGGATGGCAAAACATAATTTGTTAAAGGAAGGTGGAGAGCACACCTGGGGGACGTAGGTCCTTTAAGTTATTATTATTCGTTCTTTTATCACCAGACTGACGAAGGCGTCGTTTATGGCAAGTCTCAAAACATAAGTGGCAGTTTTTACGATCAGTTTTTTCCCGGATTTTCTTGTTCATTTCAGATGGCTGTCATCAGCAGTCAAAGTTTTTCAGTGGCATTTGTTTGACTTAAAATAGGTATATCGTAGAGGATGGGCATATTCAAGCATACGTACTTCCCGTACGGGTATCCGCGTCGCCGTATTGATAACTGTCTCGTAATTTGCACGCCTCTGGTCACGACCAGAGTTTAACTGGCCACTCGACCCTAATAATCACACCTCCGATACAGACGTAAGGCAGTTTACAGCTTCAGTATTTTCAGTGGCAAAGGGTATGCCGTTGGTGTGCCACTTTGATAGTCATTGTTGGTCGTAGTGGGTAATCTCCTCACTAGCTCACAACTCGCACACGAAACAGGAACTATTGACTCTGTGAAGTGACATGAATGAATGGACCAGGACTACCACGAGCGCTCCTTTCGGGATCACTGTCTAAGTGTTTTTTTACGAACAGGATACAGATAAGTAAGTTCTTGTTAATTATCAAGCTGTGCATGGATTGAAAAAAGTGCTGCTCGTCACAAATTACAGTAGACAAAATTATGGTATGGACATTACTGACCATATATTTGCTTTATTATGCCAAAAATGGTGAATACGTGAGGTTGGAGAAAATTCCGGGTATGAATGGATTTATTATGTTGTATGACTGGAAACGGGCTGAGTGAGGTGGATCTCATGAGGTTTTACGCTGAAGTCTCAAAAGCCCGAAAGTATTTTTCAAAATCCTTGCCCATAACAGTACGGAGTGGGGTCAAATAATGTTCGGCCAAGCGCGTATACTATTGCTCGGCGAATGGCGTTTTGTGCAGGAATATATATGCCATTTGGTTATTTCGGTTGATCCCCGACAAAGGCGAGGCAACGATAGAATGCTGTCGAAAGTGGTTAGAATGACTATTATGGTATAGCCCATTTCCCGGAAATTAAGGGGGTCAATTGTTCTAGTGCTGTCGTCGCTAATAAAGCGCCAGACACATGTTGATCTTTTTATTATTCTACTCGCGGTTGATATACTACAATACTAAACATTTTGTTAGTGGTATTTCATTTTGGTCCCCCATCTTGATGGACATAAATTGGTTATCAACCAATCATGAACCTCGGTGAAAAACACTAGTCAAACGGTTTCGTATCCTTCAAAAATCATTATCGTGCTGTATTCTACCGGGGAAATACGAACATGATACCTGTTCGAGTATCTTCTCTGGAAATATCAATTTTGCTTGTCCTATTCTACTTCTCATTTGCCGCTTGAGCCGTTAACGAAATGCAACAATTCTTGTGCCTGATTACTGAAATGAAGCAACAAAACCAGTTTTGGTTAGTGTGTACGATCGTCAAACACATCTTTCCAAATTGCTTAGGATAGTTTTATTGCAAACGGGCGGCAGGAAAATACCAAACACGGCCGTTAACTATGAATCATTCGTTGAAAAGCACGGCCAATAATAAGCCACTGTTTGATTTGCAGTTATAAGAACAACCGAAGCATAACTCCTGAGAGTTACAGCTACGCCTTCTGGTATACAGCTTTACCTAGGCTCATGTTAAGTTTCATTACCAGCTACATTCTGAACACGGATTCAAATCAATCAAAGCTTTCAGCACTCATGTTATGTTTCATTACCAGCTACATTCTGAGCACGGATTCAAATCAATCAAAGCTTTCAGCGCCCAAATTCTTGCAGGAGTATTATTATCTGTAAATATTACTCTAAGATTAAGAGCGCCTCACACTTGCCAAATGAATTGGAGTACGATGAGTTAACGAGTAGCCGTCAGAGGATATTCGGAACAAGTAAAGAGACTATACTAGTTTACGGGAGCGAGATGTCTCAAGTGGTTAGAGCGTGAATTTACTAACTGAAAGGTCCGTGGTTCGAACCCGACCTCTGCCTCTCGACTTCCCCTGTCTAGGCTTGGGCAACCTGGCAGTATCCAAGCCCTCGTGCTTCCCTCGGGTGGCATGGCAGCTAGGCACCGGAAGGGTGTTACAGCTGAACAGTTTATACTAGTCCACCCTAATTGAATTGTCGGTGTTTCGCGAAGAGTGCTTCCGTCAAACAGTGGACGTCACAATTTTTGAACAACTAGTAATCAGCTCTCATAATATAATGACGGTACCATAACAAAGCTGCGAACAATCCCCCCGACCGTATTTGATGTTCACTGTAGAATATGGACCTCGATTTCATCAATATGCATGATGTACACTGCAGAGTCAGGGAAACCTTTACGCGTCATGAACAGACGCCTGTCGTTCTACAGTTGTCATGTGACACTGTCTGCAGATGGCAGTCGGTCAACTTTTCGAACCACCAACTGTGCAAGGTTGTGTTGTCAATGAGATGCTGGAGGTTTTTCAGGGTTTGATTTCACTCCTTAGGATAACACACTTCCAAGAAGAGTACATTTGTAGTCGGTCCCTAGAGGGCGCTGTGGATGGATCCGTTACTCAAGTGTTTTTCTTCCCTCTCACAGATTCAAACGCAGTTCGCCTTCGAATCACCCAGTTGGAAAGCTTGTCGTTTTGCATGCGTCGAGTTGGTTCGTTCATGGCGGCAGTCGGATGATCCTGATTTAGCTAGAGTTCTATCGGTTACCAGGGAAGGACACTGTCCGGAATGGGCTCGCCAGTTGCTAATGTCTCGATGTCATTCCTCCTCGGACAATAAGAACAGTGTGAGGAAGGGAGGTCTGGTCGCAACTCGACTGTGCACTCACCGAAATGATGCAGAAGCTTGGAACATGCAAATGCTTGATTCTCTGCCAGGTATGCTCTTCTGTAACACCATACACTGATAACCTGTAAAAGTCGACGCTCCACATCAGCGGCTGAAAAAATGTTTAGTTTTGTCGAGAGTGAACACCTATATATTCTTCCTATTACCGACTCTCTGAGTTAGGTATGTACGCAAAAACAACTGAGGTAAGCAGGCTAGATTCTGTTTTACCTAACTCCTGGAATCTACCAAGCCTTGTTATAGAATGCTCTTTTCCATAGCGAACGCCTCAGTTTGAAACTTTCGATGATCCAGACGTTGGTCTCAGAACAAATCTGTTCGCCTTAGACAAACAAATTGAACGGCTTTGAGTTGCCAGGAACTTTAGTTGAGTGTCTAGTTTAAATACTATTACGTCGGAAACACTTCCATAACACTATCCTTACTCTTGTCTCGAGCGCACCGATTTGGGAGCCTAAAATCTGACAAGGGCTTTCTCATGGAAAATGAACTTTGGACTATATGCCACTGAAGCTTCAACACATATTACTATCAATGACTATATGCACCGGTGAAATGGTTGTGGTCAGGCCCTTTAAGCTCTCGCTATGGTAGCGTCTATACACCAACAAAATCATATCGGCGAATTGAAGTGCTACACTTGTGTGATTATTTTCACCCCGGAAACTTAGTCCCTCATAACCCAGACGCCATATTTCATCTGCTTGATGAGAGCCTATCAGCTGGGTGCTCGGATTATCGTCGGGGGTCTGCTTATCAAACGTGGAGTTAATACTTCAATCCCATTTTTGGTTAATAGTCAGATATCTCTAAAAATCGATGGTTAGTTAGGATAAACAATTCCACCATTGACGGCCAGTGAATTAGTTCAACAAAGCGGTCATCACCAGCATCATGGACAATATAATATCGGTGTTCAGCACCGATGCTTCGCTGCCGTACAACCGTTATTCATTTGGAAGCCTTATTATGGAGACAATGATGAAATGGATGGGGGAGGGGACTTGGTGCTAGCTTACCACAATCATTCCGAGATGCACACACCTCCAGACACTCATTCAGACAACCAGCATAGAAACTGACAACAGGAACCCCATTGACAGCGAGTAGCAGCCATATCTTGCAGCGTCTCCAAGACACAGTGGGTATTACGCGGTCCCCATCCTGGAAGGCGGGTCCGACTGATAGCACCCAGACTTTTTACAGTCTCTTTCCGTTATATCTGGCCGCTGTTCCCGCTCCAGTGCCTAGTGCCGGAAAAACACCGATAAGGAACACAACAGCTTTATTGCGAACAAGCGAGTGCGAAAGTACAACGGCCTCAAGCTGTTTTATTGGAGGGACATTGTCTGACCTTGACCCAACGCTGACTCGCACCGTCTGGCTTTGATACAAGGCTGTGACGCGCTGCATATTGAGGGGGCATTGTCTGTCTGGTCAGCATCTAGTGGAGTTGAGGGTCTCACTAAATTTCGGGCATTCAGTGGTTAATTTCAGGAATTTGACCTTCCTGATACTTTCATACTCCTCTACCATATCAAAGGTTGGACCTGCGCCACTCTGAATTGGGCACAGAGAACATAGGTTTCTTACCTAAGCAAACGTGACCCAAGAGATTCGCGCATTGGCCTCATGTGTCACACTGAAATCAGAACTAATACAACATCCAAGATACGTTAAACGCCCCACAATTTCGAATGCCTTTTGTTGGGTTGTAAGTGGCGTGTCCAGTGACTGCTTATCCAGAAGCAGGGCGAGATGGCTCAAGTGGTTAGAGCGCGAACTTACTGACCGGAAGGTCCGTGGTTCGAACCCTGCCTCTGCCTCTCGACTTCCCCTGTCTAGGCTTGGGCAACCTGGCAGTATCCTAGCCCTCGTGCTTCCCGGGCGGCATGGCAGCTAGGCACCGAAAGGGTGTTACAGCTGGGTTTTTTTAGTTTTTTTATCCAGAAGCATGACCCTTCACTTCCTGGGTGCAAAGCGCATACCGAAGGATTTTGGTCAGTTCATCCAAAAACACCTGCGCCTTCTCTTCGAAGACTGCAAGATTTTTGTCGGCAGCTTTCTGGACACCGGTTTTGGAGACCTTCCAGCGTTCGTCTCATGACTTCATCGATCACGAAGTTAAAGAGCAATATGGAGAGTGGGCACCCTCGAAGGATATCTCTTGGTGTACGGAAGCTTTTGGGGAGTTCTCCGTTCACTCCCACATGCCCGGAAGTCTGTGAATCGAAAGAACCTACTATATTCACAAACTTTGATGGGCAAGAGTGTTGAGGAAAACGGATCGGTCAAACGAGTCGAATGCTCTTCGGAAGTCCAGGAATACTATAATTATGGGTCGTTTATACTTATGGTGTTGTTCTAACACCCGAGGGAGTGTGAAGATTTGGTCAACGCAACCCGTACCGTACTGGAATCCAGCTTGCTGCCTTCGTATTAGTGTTTCAAGAGCCACCTTAAGGCGACGAAAGACCAGTGACGCCAAGAGTCTCGTCACGACGGGTCAAACTGACCTCCTTGTGATTACCACACCCCTTTTTTTTAAAGTGGACACTGTCATTGATTCTTGCCACTTTTCTTGGACAATCCCGCTTTCCCAGGTGCAGGCAAACAGATCAGACAAACGTTTACTGAGCACTTCAACGCAATTTCTGAACAATGTAGCTGGGACATCATCCATACAGGGAGCTCGGTGATACTTCAGAACACATGCATTCATAAACCTCCGAGGCTGTGGGGCGTTCCAAATTCACCATCCAAATTTCTACTTCAGTTGCGGCACCCAAGTGGATGGCCACGAGAATGTTTGTTTAAAGTGCCATATTTGTCATATTTGCGAGTATCCGTTTTCGCACAAAAGGCCTCGCTGAATTGAACTCCTGGGGCCAAGAAACACCAACTACCAACGTAGCCGACCTTGGTGTCATCATTTATCGTAGACTTGAAATCAACTACCAGTTGAAGGGGGAACTTCCTCCGGTGTGTTACGTTACCTTCTTACGTCCTGGTGTTTGTGCCATTTTAAACGCCCGACTTGTTCTCCTGGATTGGTAACAACATGTTTCCATTCCGGTTGTCACGCCCAGCCGACCCCAATTTTTTGGTGGATATTTGCCTACTTCTTTTTGACAGTAGTTGAAAATAAAAGATATAGTGCTCTGCCTAGCACTGAACGACCACAATGTCGTCAACAATGCTTGTTGGAGAAGAACTGGGAACAAATCTTTCTGTCTTCGATAAACATGAGCTGTTTGAAAAGTTTCATCAGCGCTGAATATGATCCACAGTTAGGGCCGAGACGATTGTAGTTGTTTTACGCAAAGGTATGTTTCGATCAGCCAGATTCCACTTGCTTCAGTCATGTCAGAAATTGTAACTTGCTTAGCTGTAGTTAGTATGTTCCCAAATCTGTTTGCAAATGAGTGTATTTATCGAGGTTTTACATTCTTACTCAACGGAAAATTAGCGTTGACAGTTTACTGCAAAGTTTATTCATTCGCTGAATAGGACTTGTATGGACTTGATAATCTTGAGCCTCAATGTCTAATCGATGCATCTTTGCCACACTTTTCCATGTTTGAGCGCACTGTTAATCCCACGGCCTGGGATCTCATAATATCGCATTTTGAACGAAAACAGAAACGTAACATTCACTATTTTACTCTGTAGTCCGCCTTGCAAAAGTTCATGAGAATTACCTTCTGTGCTTGCTCTTGAACTGTGTTTATCCACTCTCTCTCTCCTTTAATCATTTCAAGGAAACGGCAAAGTTTTCCGAGCCAAAGACTCTTCCCCAGCAAGTTCTAAGCGTTTGGACTTTATATGCCCTGCGCCTCGAGCTTTGCATTTGAAAGTTGGTGCCCAAGTAAGTGCACTAAAAGTTGTATATTTATCTGCTTGGTACATGCATTTAGTGCTGACGGGTATGGAAGTTCCCGTTTTTTTACGTATGCGAACTCAATGAGGCATACTTGAGCAGGAGCTGATGTACGGGTCAGTCCCCTCAGGAAGCGTGATCTCATCGGATCAAACGAACTTTTCATAATATCCCATTTTTTGAGTCACACAGGACCTGACATACGAATGCTTGAGTGACCGGCAACTCGAATGGTACATCAGAGTGAAGTGAGCTTATCGATCGCATCAATAATCGTCATGGTACAAAAACTAACACACACGGGCCGCCGTTTCAATCAATGAAAAGTGCATGCGCGCAGTTCATACCTGTAAACTGAGCGAAGTCAAACCTGAGGTGAGACTGCTTAGTAAGCGTAGTGTGCGAATTCCACAGTAAATTAAAACCGGGTGACAAGGTATTTGATGCTCATCGTTCTGTGAAAATCGAGGCATAGCGACACAAAACGAGGTCTACCCGCTCAAACAAAAACCCTAGGGTTTTTTAGTTACACGGCCTCCAAGCATATCGTTCAGCTATAACACCCTTTCGGTGGTTGGCTGCCATGTCACCCGAAGGAAGCATGCTACCCCTCAGTTAATAGGGAAAATGGAGTATAGTACCTGGAAATTGAGGGAAATAGCAGTTATGTTTGGCAGTCTGATGAAATTTCCTCGCCAAATTCAGTGAAGTAACTGCGAAAGTAATCGTCCATTGCGGGGCCACCGACATTGCCCATTTTTGCGTTTCGCACGACGGAGTCACCAGTTGGATAGTTTCAGTCTTTCGGTTGAGTTTTATAATGCGGTAAGTGAAACCGAATATTTCGGGACAGTGAAATTCGCTTCTGGGCTACCAGTGGGTCGAAAAAGATAGGCAAAATGCGTATTCAGAGTGTAATGTAGAGATATCATAGCCTTTTCGGTCACTGAATGGTCGCATTTCAGCGCCATACGTAACTGGTGCTCCGTAGACCGGCATCCATTCCTGTCTTTAGACAACTACCTAGCACACTGTAAATAAACACTTACAAAGCCTATCTACAGGTGTTAGATGGGATCCAAAGTGCTTATATCAAACTTGAACCTGGAAAATGTAACTTACTTCTTTTCGAACTAATCTTTATGGGATACGTGGCATCAAGGGACGGAATAAAGACTAATCTAGATAAGGTCACCGAACTATCTGACTTACCAACACTATGCTTTGTGCCAGGCTTCCCACTTTCGTCCGTTCCCGGGTTTACTACGTCGTTAACTGCAGTCGGATTGTATTACGTTCTCAGATATTATGTAACTCTATCCCTTGAATCGTAGGTTATGTTGTTGCGCAATCTGGATACCAGTCGAGGACTGGTTAATGGAGCACGTGGTGTAGTGGAACGTTTGGGTGGAGATGGTGAACCCCCGCAAGTTCGGTTTTTCCTAAAAAGACTGGGCTCTGGAAGTGAGAAAGACCACACAGTTTTGCACACAGTTCAGTACGAACGATGGAACCTTCGGGACGATGGTACTGGACACGTTGATGCATACCGACGGCAGCTGCCTCTTAACCTCGCCTGGGCAGTATCCGTCCACAAGAGCCAGGGTATCACTCTGGACACTGCGGAACTGGCCCTGTCAAAGGTGAGCGATTTTATCGGATAGCGCAGCAAAGTTAGATAGGTTTTGAATTTTCAGCGATATGCTACTTCACGTTTCTTACTCTACCATCAGTTCGTCGTGCTTGGCAATATTCCATCTGTCAGATAAGACGTGACCTTGACTTTGTTCCACGGATTTTGTGGCATGTTGATTATTCAGACCGTCATCAGCGTTTCCATTCCACACGAGAAATATTAGTGCGTGATATTGCCACAATTTGAACCGATGGCGAAATCAGTTGCGTAATTCAGTTACTGCTCTCTAGGCTGCACGACTGAGTGATGCCTCAACAACAAACAGGGAGACAGTAAAACGGATATTCTCTTGAAGGAAACTACTCAAAAGTTTGCTGAAAACCCGTCGATAGCTTACGACCGATCTCATCCATCTTGGGGCTCATCAAGTAGGCGCAGCCTGCGAGTTTCCCTCAACCATATGTTCTCGTTAAACCCACATTCCATATTCCAGTGTAAATCCAAGGCCAATTCGAAGACTCCACCTACCTAATGAGCCCCAAGAAGAGCAAAATCGTCGTCGGCCACAGAAGTTTTCAGCAACCCCATGAGTAGTTTCCTTCAAGAGAGTATACTGCGATATCAACTGAAACATGAGGCGGCCCTCGTGCAACACACCCAGTTGAAGAACATAATAAACGAGAGATTCGGCTGGGATTCAGGTGTCCTGTGAAAAACAAACTGATATGCAAAAGAGCGTACTTCGCGAAAACGAATATTCGTCTGCGTTCTGAGAGGAAGGTTTAGTCAGAACACGGTGGTCGTCGTGTCGTAGCCGAATGACCTGAAACATGCAGCTGTATAAGGTTACAGCCGTTGATAACATCTGTGGGTGTAGACAATGAGAATACGGTTGGGGGCCTACACATCTGAGTTTCGAACGTCGCGCCGGTTTTTGGAACTTAATGCCACACTGATGAAACCTACTCCCTCTGGGGATAAGTCGCACATCAGAGCCACTGACGCCCGACGAGACTGGCGTCGATCAGGACTGTCTTTCGGAGTTTGGAAAACAGTCAGCAAATTTCAAATGGTTCCAGGTAGTGTAGCGCAATCACAAATTCCGTCCACTTTTAAAGCGGCAGCACTTCGAACTTTGCCTGCCCCATCCAACGTAACTGTACGCCATCATACATTAATGCACCAAAAACATGTTGTTGAAATAGGTAGGTGGTTCGCTGTATATTGAGTCGGATAGGGTTCAGTCGGTATGAAAATTCGGAGTAAAATGCGTGACGATATTACTGTATAGTTGAGGCGTATTGTAGTTGTGATGTCTCTCCCTCCCGAGCAGAAACGCATGAGAAAAAAACTAACCCATTAGGAAACTGGATTTCTCCCTCCTGCACAAAAGGAGCAAATTCCAGGAGCTGAAACACTTCCCAGTTCCACCAGTAGCTAATTTGCACATCAGTAGGAAAGACCATATTGGAAATCCTGCTCCACTGACCTAGTCTTGCTCCAGACTATCAAGTGGCTAACGGCATGAGCATGCATATGCCTTAGTGGACTCTTTTTATGTGCAACAGTCCGGAAGTAATCTATTGAACCCGGAACACGAGGTGGAGCAACAACAAATTGATATCCTTGGATTTCTTGATAAGTATCATTATAGATGGCGAACTGTTATCTATTTTTCATACCCTAGCGGTTTGGTCGAGCTTTTACATTCGAATACCACTTCGTGGCAAAGTATATTATTGGTGACTTTTCCTTACCACCTTTAATAACAGCCACACCGGTGGTGTGTAGCTTTTGATTTCAGATTTCCACCTGGAAGGATCGACCAGAAGCGATCTCTCCAAAAAAGTATACCTGCAGCACGAATTTATTTGTTCGTGATGATCCAGTTGAGGACCATAAAAAAGAAACGACACATGCCTGTCACGCGAAAGCTCCCTCCTTATCCTAAGGTGGGAAGCGCCCGGTACGGCTTCCATTGCTTTCCTCTCCGTGGAGGAGTAGACATTTCAACTTTCGAAGCCGTTTCCTTGAAGTACTGTTTCGGAATGTTGACGAAATGAATAGCCTCAAGGCGTTCTTATTGTTCTGATAACTAGGTAAGAATCACCAATGCATCGAGTAATGCGACGTTGATCAAAGTTCGGAATCCGGGTTGCGTCCACACCCATTGCCGCTTGTCATTTCAGGTATTCGAATGTGGACAAGCCTATGTGGCACTCAGTCGTTGTCGCACACTGTCCGGTCTGCGTTTGCTCGACTGGCGCCCAGAAGTTATTCAAGCAAATCCAAAAGTTGTCCAGTTCTACGCCATGTTGAGGAGGGATCAACAGGCTTGGGAACGCGGCGAAATCGAGAGTGATGGCGACACATCTTTTTCTCCAGTTAGAAGAGCGCGACACCGTTAAACGCCTGCCGGATGTATTCCACGTGATGGTCCTCCGCCACATTTTGAAGAAAAAACGTGGTTATTTTTGTGCATAATAATGTACCTATCTGTGAAGGATTTAGTTATTCTTCTCATGACAAAGAATTCATTAGCAAAAAGCGTGTTGTGTACAAAAACGCTTGCGACCAAGCATCACAAATATTAAATCGATTAGCGATAGGAAATTTAACATTAACCTCGCATTTTAAATTGAAAAACCGGTAAGAAGCATCATTGACAAGCAAAATCGCACTCGTCTTCCCTCAGTTCCGGAGAAGTTTGCGAGGGATATACAGCAGCAAAGAATAAAATATTTACAAGCAGACTTCCAAATGAGATACTCTTGAAAGACTATTTGGGAAGATGGCGTGTAGTGAAACAAATTTAGGCGATTAGGAGACACCCTGGTATAGCGATATTTGTTTTACTAGAGGTCTGTGCCTCTGGCACTTCCGGCTAAGCGATTACTGTAGATTGCACCCAGTGCTCTCAAGTTTCTAGGTGGTTTATAGAAGGCAGTTGGCGAACTGACTGCCGAATTAGAGGACCGGGAGTGTACGGAGGTTGTAGTGACAGAATGAACAGGGCTTGGGACGCAGCTGGATGATTTAACCTCTCTGGAACTGGAATTACCCGTTGGGAGTAGGACTGGCTGTGAGTAGCGCTGCTGTTGCATAAAAGCAGTGGGGACATAACCGGGCTCGTGGTTGTCGAAACGAATCACTCGCATCCATTCCCTTGTGTCTTCGGAGACGGAAGGTGCTAATGTGTAGAATTTTTCACCTTCACTGAAGGCCAGGTAGCAGGGCTCGAATCCATCAGCTGGAATGTGAGAGCAAGTTTGTGACAGATCGATTGGAACAATAGAACTTGATATACAGATGAGCTATTGGCATTCACAAGTAACCGTAATTTTTCTGGAGTGGTGATAGTAAAAAAAGGCTACCGTATACATTCTATACCATAGACCTGCAAATTAATTCAAAGTTCTTGACATGGTAGTAATATGGTATGGCTAATACGGAAGCTTTGGACTAATCTGGTCTCCCTCAGGCAACATCCATCCCGGTCCGTTCCATTCGAAACATCCGGTATATGGTATCGTGAGGAACCTACCGTAACGTATGGATTAACGAATTCACTGAGGGACATGAAGTTTGTGGCACTAAACCGACTATACACTACTAAGATTAGGGTGCTTACGCACTTCAAGTCAATAGCCCGTTAAGCCCAATTCGTTATGAAAAGATCAATAGCTAAGTTAGACATATCTTCGTTTAGAAGATGGATTGGTTTATAACAGACAATACCGTCGAGAGTGAATCGCATTCAGAAGACTGGACTTTTCTTGCAGGTTTCTTTGGTATTTTGTGACAAATTAGAGGCACAACACTCATTTGCGAAGAAGTCAATCGGTGTTGGAATGAACGACTCTTTGAGACCTCCAGGATTAGTTGGTGCCTCTAGTGGCTCCTCACAAATTTAACATCTCTCCCTAAGCGGTTCTGACTTCAATCTAGATAGATACCATCCCGACGTGCTAGATTTGATATTTTTGAGACCCAGGAACCAGGTATGGACTAGCTAGGCTATGAACCGTAGCATGCACTTCTCAGGCTCCGAGTATGGATTGAAACGGCGGTGAATTTAGCAGCTTTGAAAAAGCGATATCCATTGAAACGATTTTCTCAAGGCCCAGTTCTCCTTATCTGAACATCCTATAGCTAAAACTGAATCCGAACCGATACCGACGACGGCATCGGCGAGCTAAACGATCCTCCGTCAATTCTGATGGACTGAATTTAGATGCCGTCCTTCTGAGACGGTTACAATCACGGGCGGTTTCAATTATGTTGGGAGACAATCATGATAACAAATTCACACAAGCGTTTGAACGGATATGCAAGAACTCCGGGCTCGAGATAGCTCAGTGGTTAAGGCGCCAGCTTTCGGACCGGAGGGTCCGTGGCTCGAACCCATCTCGACTGCTCCTATCTAGGCACCGAGAGGGTGCTACAGCTGAACGATATATATATTCCCGCCAAAGACGACGGCAGCTCACACCGGTGCTCCAGGCCGGGAGGGTGAAAATATCGTTGTAGTTTCCCGAGCACCTGAGTCTAGGTTACCTACTACTCTCCAATTTTCGGTTGGCTGATAAACCCATGCTTTGAGTATTTCAAAAACGATTGCGAAGAAATCTCTGGAAACAAATGGTCACCCATGCTGAAGGGTGCTCAAGATCTTTGGGCAAGTTTTTCTTACAACCGGAGTCAGACTGAAAACTCTGGCTAGCACGTCTACCACGGATACCTAGCCTGGAGAAGTGCACTGGGATTGACTGAGTGAAGTTGTATGGGACGGTCTCAAATGGTAAGACAGATAATTGATAAAAAATTCATTCTTGTCCTCAAACAGAATAAAAGGGAGATCACCAACATGGGGAAATTCGTGACGTTTGAGTAAAGAAGTATAGTTTGCTGCGGGGGGTCCCATACTCAATTCACGTTTCTGTTGCAGACCAGCAGTCCGAGTAGAAGTTAGAAGGCGGTCAAATGAATTGTTGCTCGTAATACTGAGCTCAATGTCCACTAGAGACCAGCGAGACACTTTGTTTCTTTGGGGTTTAATTGATATGAGGTTTTCAAAGACACGTTGCTCAAAACAAGTTGTGAACATCGGTTTAATTGATATGAGGTTTTCGAGGACACGTTGCTCAAAACAAGTTGTGAACATTTATAACAATGTCGCTTCTCTGTAGGAATTACGTCCTGTAGGTGAAACCAATCTATGCTGAAAAGCCAAGCACTGTTTCATCCTTATCAGGAATCATCACATTTCACAAAACTCAGTTTCGAACCCGCGACTTCCAGGTTAGTGGTTGAAGACTAAGCCATTCGACGGGTGGCCGATCAGTGACGTGATCAACTCGCACTTGGGCTACACACTACTCACCGTCCAATTACGGAATTCACATCATGTGTTGACTGGGTCCTCGAATGACGAACCTCCTCGAAATTTTATGGGATACGCATTTTTGATGAACCCCAATATGGATAGGTGTGCAAGGTAAACAGAGTAGTCAGCCTCAGTAGCGGTAGTAATCTGCAGATTGACTACTATCGATGGAATCAAGCAGCGAAGGGATAATTGAAAATGCAAGAAAAATAGTCAGCGGTAGCATATTTTTTTGCTTACTCGGTCTCCTGCATAGAGCAATTAAGGTGGGCTGATGGAACCTACTAGTCGATCGACGCGACATTAAATTAACAGTAAACTTCACGACCTTCAAAAGCACTTCGGCTGTTACGGACTGTTAGCATTGATGAATAGTAGGGGCTCATGAGTAACTTGCATGCAGCTTGATAATTTTAGTGCATAGCTATGTGTGTGTTCCAGTTTATCTGACCGGACGATAAAAACTCTCAAACAAGCGACTTCTGCCGTATCCTGAGACCGTTAATAAATTTATGAAATAAATATTACCCTACCTGGACGTGCTTCAAAGTAGAGTGATGCAAACAGAAAAATTCCCACCGTGAAACTTTTCGAGTCGAGAAGTTTTGCACGAAGGTGAGTCCTCAATACCCACGAAAAGCCACGCAATAAAGCATGTTTCGTATGCACGCCGACTATCTTTGAGGAGGACTATATAGTAGTTTTTGATGCATAATGAGCAACCGATTGGATGTTGGAATATGGATTTTTCCCCTTACGGATGCACGTACCTGCAAAGTCGTAAAGAGCAGTACATTCGCCAACAACAATGGCAGTGTCTTGAGACGAACTTAAACGGGATTGTGCCTTACGAGGAAAGTAGTGTTTCGATGAGTCATCTTTCGGAGAGTTTTCACCGCGGCGGTCATATACTGCGATTCGCGGTGAACTTTGGACCACAGCGTTTTCCTGCTTTGGTGAACCGGCTGTTGAATGTACTGGCGAAGTGTCTGAGTCTACGGTTCTTCTCGTCCGCATATGGGCAGCAGTTGGGTGTGTGTTCAGCGCATTGATACCAGAAGTAGGGTCGCTTTTCTGAGAGCTAGTTTCATTCTCAGATTGGGAGATGCGCGTGGTGGAAATCGGAGGTGGCCTGGTGGGAGCACGGTTGGATTTAGGTGACAGTGATTTCGCTGAACTTAGTTCAGCCCGGTTTTCTGATTGACAAACATTGGATAGTGTTTTTGGTCTGTTTGAAACAGGTGGAGGGTTAGGTTTCGAATAAGTAATATCTGACTCATGGACTTCTGCAGTGGGACGTGGGCCTCCGACATCGTATGTATCAACTGTTCCACGCCCATTATATTGTAAACCGTTCGTACCGATGACAGAATATGCGTAAGAACTAGCTTCTGGTTGCGCAAGCGGTGCAAGGTGCTTGGAACAGGAGGCGCTATTGCTTCCATCGGGATCAACCTCAATCACGCCGTCACGTTTGATTCCTACAAGGACACGGCTCTCAGCATACGGACCAACCTTCATTTGGCTATCCTCATCAGACTCAAAACTGCTGTCGGAGAAGTCACTACTGTCCAGTAAATCGCAGATTCTGCTCATGTGTTGGGCATTCGGTTGTCCATCACACAGGCTGAAAACGAAAGACGTAACAAAAACGTAATACGAGTACCGATAAGGGACGGGGAATGAGAACACATTTCTTCTTTATGTGGTTTCATGCATCCGTGGAACGAATACGCGCTCCATAAGCAATGCGCATCAGCAGCGAAATATACAATGGTGTACACGAGCAGTTGCCCCATGATGAATCCTAAATTTTCAACTTAGAGTAAATGATAGCTAACGACGTCGTGAAAAATGGCGGCGGCTGAATAGTGACCTGAAATGTTATTGGTATTGGATTCACATATCCGTTGCTGTTGCGACAGTGGTAGTGGTGATGATTTTACAAGTAAACAAAGAAGGAAGCCCATGAATTGAAAGAAGTACGGTTTAAGACAAGTTTAAACGTTTGTTGACGAACTCCTGCAGGCACTCAGCCGTTAAGAAGTGTCAAAAAATCTTTGTAGCGACGACATGGTTGTAACGCAGAGGTTGATATCCAATCAACGATCGGGGGAGTTACAAATATCCCGTCAGAATACTGCACCGTGATACAACACAGAGGCATTCCGAAGACCAACCACAAAGATATTCGGTAGGGTACATGGCGTGAGATGTTGCCGTCCAGTGAAGTGAATAGCAACTGGTGTCCGCAACCCACGAATGTAATTTGGAAGAACTACTATGTACTGAATTGTCCGCCGACCTTGGCAATTTCGTGGTGAGCGTTTGATCACCAATCGAGATGACATGCATGCATGCCAGGTCCGAGTAGCCGTTGAAAAGTACCTCAGTCACTTCCAGCTGTAAACACCTTTAAACAGGTAATTTTTGGTTGCTATTCGAAGGAGACCTTATCTCTGTGAAACAAAAGCTAACGGCAATACCCGAAAACTGGGTTCGTCCGATTTTACAAGGATTCCAGACAAGGTTTGCTTGGAAGGTAAACAAAAAGGCCTTAAAAGTGGATGAAAACTGATCAGCAAGACTTTTTCGACCACAATCACAAATGTTTCTTTCTTCATATTGAGCTGTGCCGATTAGGATTTTGATGTGAGGTTCCCAGGTTCGGTGCACACAGCTGGAAAATCTTATATCCCTTAAGTTATCTCAACTTGACATTGGATTATTTATCGACCTCTCCATATGAAATAGATGGAGAAGGAAAAAATATCGCACAGGTTTACGGAAAAAGAAATAATTTTAAGTGCGATCTCAGTCAGATATTGAAAACAATTCAATAAAGGAATTAGAAAAGGACTTAGCCAACGAGTCTGTATTGCTACTTCACCTGCTTGAATCCCAAAATGCAAACAGTAGATGTGGCTAAGCATTCTACTAAGATAGTTAGAGTATCAGCATCTGGGGACTAACTCACCTTAAAATCACATCCCCATGTCCAAGACAGACAAATAGCCAGTGGGGACAGACGCAGAGCATCTACAGCTTTATAGCAAATGCCTGCACCTCCGAAAGCACACGATGTTCGCCCTAACAAAAACCGCCAGCTGTTATACAAGAATTGTCTGTAAAAGCCACTGAACGGACTCGAATGGATCTAGACACCGAGGGTTATCCAACTACCTGTTTCTTATTCCTTCACTATATGTGTTCTCCAGAACTATTAAACTCTATATCCCTAGATTAGAGAAGAGGGAACACGTTCAGATAACGGGTTCAGACATGCAATACCTTCATACGCTGTTTCTGAAGTATCTGCTGGACGTTTTGCATCTAAATACTTGAAGTCATCATCGCTTCACTACTTATTTTATGACCTGAATCAATGGCATGTATTTGGGCACGAAGTGGCATTCCACATTGGTTAGGTCGGACAAACTAGCGAATGGATTGATAAGTGACAGGAATGTATATGTGGGATCACCTGGTAATCGTACGCGCAGTCCGTAAACCGAATATAGTAAATTGTTTGACAGGGAACGATATTTCATACTCCCATGGGAGTGATTCCCCTATGCTGTCGTTGGGCATATGGTATCTACAGAGAGTAGGTACTCGGCAAGCATCTGTACGGCACCTCAACAGCAGCCAGCTGAAAATGCTGATCAATGACATGTGTCCGTGGCTCCGTGATCATCCACGAACAGTACTGTTAGAAATATCGACTTCATTTTCGCCATGAGCATGGAGACTTTTTCGAATCACAGTTAACTACACACACTGATGGATTCCTCCAGGTAACAGTTTTGTACAGTGGCTTTTGAAAAGTGCTTCCTCTTGTTATACGCATCATGTATCTTTAAGAGCTATGTGAAATGAACCCTTTATTAGGCTTTATTTGCAGTCAGTTGTGTGACACTCCAGAGTTGCACATGCTGCTGCTACAGTGCCCTTTTGAGTGTCTTCTACCCATCAGAAAGCTACTAATATTTACACTTCGGATGCTACCTTTACCAAGAGGCTGTTGAGTTTCTGTGTCGTCTTCTACAGTTACAGAATATCCACCACCAGCTATGTTACTTTGAACAGCGGTGAAACTGCGTTTGACACGTGAATAAACTCATACTAGTGACTAAACGTGTGTGAAACTGCATGAATTCCGCACTGATGAAACACAATGTAACAATGGCCTTTAAACTATGGATGTGCTGCTAGCAAAGCGGACGTATATCACGCTCAGCAACGTCACAGTTCCACGTGTAGATGGCACTGGTTGCCTACAGGTGAGGCCTGAAAGATATGAACCGCAAACGGCGTAAAACAGGAGGAATGATCCAACACAGAGGTCTCCACATTGAATCGCTATTCAGAAAAGTCAATCAGTGAGACCTGAAACGATGGTTGAGTCCAGGGTGAAAAAATATCAGATGTACTAATTTAATTGTGCACCGAACTACCCATAGCTTCACTGACCTAATAGCCCAGGAGCTCATACATGAGTATAAAGAAGAACGGTAGATTACATCAGAGCGATAAATAAAAAACGGAACACAATTTTTAAAAAAACATGTGGGCACCTCTGTGTTGTTAAGAGCCGCTCACCGTCATATTGGCGTCGGAGGCGCAGGCTTAAAAACTGACCAGCATCAAGCAATTCACGCCATTACTATGTCCTCAAAATATGTTTCGAGAACATAATTTATGCGGGTATTTCAAGTGACGTTTACGTGTCAACAAGCTACCGAACTAAGAAAAGCGTCGTTAGTACCAGGCCACGGTACAGATGCATGAATTTCGAAAAACGCGGAAATCAGGCCAACGCTGGGGTCAAACAAACACATTTCGGATATTACGGACAGCTATATACAAGAGATTGACTTTTCATGCAAGCACTAATGACCTCACTCTTGCTATCTGGACGTCAAAAACCTGACACATTTAGATAGAACCCAGCTGCATCCACACACGTGTCCGGAAGTTAGACCAGACTGGCGGACATGATACCCCACACGGTCCGGTTGACAGGGCTATCGCACTTTCACGTTCGTATAACTAAGGGCGCATCGGTTAAAATTTTTTGTCCGAAACGGCGGATTCGATTATTTGGATAACTAGGGCAAACGGATAAGGACGTATCAGCTGATTCGCACCGATATCAGAACGTCCTAGTGGCTCTAAATAACTATGTCGTTTCAGAGCAGAGTGTACATGAATGGTACGAGCAGAGCATATGGTGGTGACTGGTGTGGTGGTGGAAACTGTTCAACCAGTTTGTTCACTGGAAAAGCTGGACACATCGACCACCAAGGTTGATCTTTTTCTCAGAACAACGCTTAGGAACCAAAAGCCGTACTCAGGCTGCATTATTGAAGGGTAATTGGCGTTGACGGCTTGATCCTTTTTTTACACAGGTTACCTAGAATAGTTTGACTGCAACTACCTCAACGAATGTCACACCTGAGGTCGTCAGCATTTCTGCCTTGCAATTTTGGTAAACAGTAGTAAGCGTAATCCATCGTAGAATCCGCTGAGCAGCAGTCGGTGAAAGAAGTGCTCAGCTTAGCGTTACCCATAGCAGTCGTTCAATGATTTCAGGTGATTGTAATTTTGGTAAACAGTAGTAAGCGTAATCTATCGTAGAATCCGCTGAGCAGCAGCCGGTGAAAGAAGTGCTCAGCTTATCGTTACCCGTAGCAGTCGTTCAATGATTTCAGGTGATTGGTGGTTGACTGATCATTGATGTTTTTATTTCCTTTGGACACATCTGTAGTGCTACATTAACATTTCACTTTGAAGAGCTCAAAGTAAACGACGATATACTGCTTCAAGACGGATAACGCGAAAGCGGCATAGTGGCTTTAGTCGTGCAAAAATAAATGAACAGATAATTGGGGGACTTCTATAAGTTTATATGCAATAACACCGATATCATACAAAATAAGGATAGATTTACGGAACAATCCAAGATGATTATTGGTAACGATGGAACACGGATCTGTGAGTAAACGTTTTTCCTATCGACTAAGACAACCACCGTTGCTTAGTTCATCGAGACCAAGGGCGTGTATCTTTAAGTCAACTGGGAGCAATTTTCAAGAGTGACCAACCCCATTCATCGGTGAGCTAACATAAGAAGCCATAAACCTACTGATACGCTGGATGAGGGGCTGTGGCTCGATTAGAGAGCGACCAGTCTTAGAAATCACTACTCACGCACTTCAAAATGGAATAAACAGACGCGAAATAGAATATCCCAAGAAAAATTTCCAGAGCTGCGTGAGTAACTGCATGTATTGGTAGTCAAAATATCTGTTTCCTGATAAAGACAACCCATCTCACGGCCACTAAAAAAACAGTACGCTTTTTTTGGAGGTAACCCATTGCAGAATATCCGTCAACTGTCACTGATAAAATAGCGCCAAACTATGGAAAATATCCGTCATTACCTCATCCAAAAGGCATTGCGGTGACTAACAGAAATTACATATCGATATGTCTAAAATTCATCCAAAATGTTCACAAAACTGAGACCAGCTACCACCACGGACGAGTATTGACGAAAAAGATGAGAGTAATGAATGAACATTGGGGTTCACCATAATCAGCACCGCTGGACCTCCCGTGCAAATAATTAATCATTACAAGGTCTTATCCGAAGGAACTGCGGCAAAGCTACACTACAAAGAAACCTGAAGAGTTTATGGAATGCCTGTGTTCTTGTACCAGATACTGAATAAGCGCAAACAAAGTGAGTATAATGCGTGGATTCTCATGCGACATTTGTCACAGAGGTGCTCAAACTTGGGTTTATTTCCGGGGACAGTGTAGAAAAAATCAAACATTAAAGTCACCTCAAATAGATAAAAATGAGATCGTTTGAAACGGCCTCAAGCACACTTTTGAACGAAGTAGTTTTAGGGTGGCATGTAGATGTGTAACGTAAACTTTGCGACAGAACCATGAGATCACACATGTGCTGTACCTGGCGGATGGAATGCAGTGTTTTTTTGTGAGTGACAGATTCTAAGAGAAAACAAAACCATGGAATTACGAGGATATTACTTCAAGTTACAGGTGCCAAAACATAAGGAAGAAGACAGGCGCGATGGCATCTAAGCAGAATTTCCAGGGAACAAGTTTTGGTATATTACGGTTGTTTTGTCCCCAAAAATTATACAAACTACTTTGTCAGGCTTTTGCTTGGTCTATTTATAACAGTTTGATTGATACTTGCCCATCCTTGTCTACGAGCAACCAGTAGATCGATTTTGAAACCACATATGTAACGCCATCTGCTGATGGCGTGAAAGGTGCGGACGGCTTCGTTGTTTTGTTGTGTTCTTGTGGAATAAGAGTTACTCAAATGCATGAAACTACTCATAAGAGTCTTGGTAGCCGTTCACACTATTCTACATTAGCTCATTTTGTAAGCTGATAAACCAAAGTAGCATTGAACTATTTCGTAAGAATGTCTTATGCGTAATGCTTCTCTACATGTGGTTCACTCGTACGGAGCAATATGCAACAACTGCTGACTCCAGTTTGCAGAAGATTCAGTTCAAACCAAGCGACTTCGAACCTGAATCCGGTTAAACTCAAACCATTCAACCATCTTCCCGAAGCTAAAATCGTCGCGGTTTTAAGCGTCTTTTTACTATGTCCGGTGGGGCACCGACAATTAGAACTGCATTCCAATCATAGATACATGAATGTTCGCATAGTGGTCACGTTTTCAATTCCGAAGGATCAGTAAGGTTCTGTGTATACAATCAGATACTCGAACATCTTATAATGTCACAGGTTGACAACAGACAGACAGACGGAGACTGGAAATTCTACGAAAATAGCACCGCGTTTCACATCTGTCACAGTATCAAAAGCTGGTTTGTATTGCTTTAGGTAGTGTCAAATTATCCAACTTACAGACCTGATTTCAACCCAACTCAGAGCCAAACACCCGCCGATTCAGAAACTGAGTTGGTGACTGGTCCGTGAATAGGTAAGTATCATCCGGGCACTCATTATAAGCATAACAAAGGAATTCACGGTTTTGAGGCGGAATGACCGGAACGCACACTGCACGAAACCTTGCTTGGTGCATAGGATCCTCAAATGACCCTAAAACGTGGTCTCATCTGTGTTTTACTTTTTGGTGTTTTTATTCCAGATACTTCAAGTAATACTCACGTAAATTCTGGGTTTCCACTAGGTTGTCTGTCACTTCTTAACCAAAAACACTCTACCCCATCCAACAAGACTAAAGTTATGGCCAAAAATATTCTGTCTGGAGATGTAGTATGTTGAAATGGCACAAAGCTTGAGGGATCTCACTTGAATCTGTGTTTCAAACAAAACGAATGGTACCTTTGGACTCGGAGCTCTAAGTTAGAAGGCATACGTTTTTCTTCAATTGCAATTTGAAGCGATCTGATACTCACTTGTGGTCCTAGAATTTGGTACGCCCTTGGACAGTGCTGCCTATACATCGCTTTATTCCTAACAGTGTAACAGATGAGTGCAAACTTGCAAATCAAGACGGACTATGATAGTTGGTCGCGCTAACAACAGGCCTAGCAGCCAAAACCCAATAAGTGGCATTTCGCGGCCAAACAGGTTCCAAGCTGGTGAGGTAAATCTGACAATCTACATAAAGGCTAAGAACAGTTTACATTAGTTGAATCGACTATAATCGTAGTGACCCAGATCGGATGAAATACCTACGAATTCACCGTTGTTGTCGCCCAAAGGAGAAAGTTTAGTAAACAGAACGGTGGTGGTAGTCGAGGGCCACTCGGGTGAAACAGATCTATCCGGCAAAACAGAAGTGAACGACTTACTCAGATTTTTCGTTAGAACTTGGTCGCCCAGTATGATTGGAGGGTGCCTGCGGAACGGAACCAAGTAGAAAAAGCATTCAGTGTTCACAATTTTCTTTAGAGAAATTAGCGGATGATGTTAGATGACAAAAGCTAGCAGTGAATGAGCTCAACAAATATGGTGTCTAAAAGGAAGTAGATATACAATTACCTACAAAAAACAGGTGGATATGGAGGAAGTGGGCGTTACTGCGTGCAAGCTAAGCAAGTGTCACTCAAGGGCGAAACTGATACAGAGGCAAGCGTATTTGCAAAAGTGAAGGAAGGATTCAAGATTCTTCACGCAGAAGGACACAAAGGAACAACGAGTAGTAGAGAAGGGTATTGTGCACGCCAACAGTCACACCCGCGTAAACACACACACACATTTACAACTGGGATGTGAGCAAAGAAAGTTATGAGTACCAAGTTTCCTGTGCTCTGGGCGGTCCGAAGACTCGAGGCAAGAGCAAAATCCTGTTCTCTTGTAGTTGATTTACGTCGTAAACTGCGCTTCTTTTGTCGACGCCATGGTTTCGCTGATTCGAACAGGGGCTGATGGCGGCGCGCAAATTCCGTGCTCTCGTGCGTACGAGAAAGATCATGCTGCGTGGACAGTGGAAACCGAAAGTTTATGGAATTCCTCCGCAGTAGGCGGAAACAGATTTTTTAACAGACGGACGACTAACCAAGCAAACGGTGAGAACAAGAAGCGAAGGCAGCTGCTCGAGAGTGCTAGCTACCGAGACACTGGGGAATACCAGTCACGGTTTTATACTAATGACTAATACAGTCAAGTGTTACGGAGTTCGACATATTTACGGTAAACCTGTACCTGAATGTTCCCAAAACACTAGAAATGGGTTAAACCAACTAACCTAAGCGTTTATGACAACTAGTAACACTAAAATATAGGCGAGAAACGGTTGCAACCAAACACTCACTAGATAGACATAAAGATGTAATCCAGACCTGAATGAAATCCGTAAACAATCTAACTGGCAGTCCGCCCTGATTGAGTCTAAGCAATCTAGTATGCTGCTTATTCAGCCAGCCTCTGAATCAAGCCACATCTAAGTGGGTAGCCCGTATTCAAAGTTGTAATTCAACCATTAAAGCCCGATGATTGTAGACGCACTGTATCCAACTTAAGTTAGCTTAAAATATCAGTTCATCTACCCAGACGGCTCAAACTTGGTCCGACGATCAGAACTACTTGCATTACATGCACTTTAGCTGTTGATTAGGATGCAGCGGAGTACATGGATTCATCTGTACGGTTTGACTCTCCGTCTGTCAGAAATTTTTGGCCCATCGGTTACCATGAACTGGATTCGGTTTCTTAGAGAATTCCGTCTCGGAATCCAGAATGACGTTGAACTTACTCGCAACAGTGTTGGGCAATAAAATCAATTGGTCGGATGCGCTGAAATGTTTCACTTGGAAGTACGGGTTTCATCCCCCAAAGGCTATAAGGAAACCAAGTAGAATTGGCTCCAAAATTCGACTGGTGTCGATGACACTTCGAAGCAACGAAAGATGGTATAAATCCCTCACACATTTCTCCAAGATGACGGACGTTCACCTCGGCGGCAACGTAGTGCCTTGACCAAAGATGGAGTGGGTGAAATTTGGAGCTGTGACGAAAATCGTGCCCACAAATACCTAAACAGTGCAAATTAGAGGACCTTCCCTGACAAAATTTTTTGGTATAATGGTATCTGAAGGAATCAGTTGAAGCATTCGGTTTAGATGGAATGTTTGTTCGGTATATTTGTCCTTACGAATACATATGGCTCATTGTTCAGCCCGCTTCCAGGTGTACATGTGCGGTGCCACACGTAACAGTTAGGAGGGTTTAAGTATTGCGGTCTGTCAGAGGTCATCGACAAACCAAGGGTGAACTGAATTAATGTACTTCTTAGTTCAGACACCGAAACTCGCTTTAGTCCCCGTATGATTAGCTAGATATCTCATTCATTTGCATGATGAACTGATGTGGATCTTTATGTGGATCTCTTTAACCGGATACGCAGCGCAACGGCTGGCTCGAGGCTCAAACGGACCAAACGAAAAAAAAGCCGGTAGCAGGCTGTCAGCGGATTTTAATAAATCTTTTCGTCTTCCTTAATTTTCAGATGCATTCAACAGAATTTGATGATACACAGTCAGTTGAAAATAATAAAAAGCAGGATCAGTAAGGTCACACGACAGACCTCTTTGACTTCCAACCACACACCAGGTTTACATATTAAAGAGTTACTTGCCCTGAGTATTTACGAACTACCATTAAATGAAAAACCAAACAAATGGTAATTCGAATCTGTAACCCGAAGAGGGCGAAAATGGTATTGGGAAAACTTCGCCCAGTGCTACTTACACAATGCGACTTTCGTAGAGGGGTGAGATTCCAATGTATACAATATTGTTTCAGCATTTTCACAGAATATCTGAATGGAGTTTCCACGACCGCCAAACTGGAATCTTACAATTCTAAACACTCATTTGAGACCAACAAATCCTGAAAGGAGGAGGAAGTCTCCGAACTGGGACATGAACTGCGAAGCGTTGCACTCGTTCACCTATCTCTGGATAATTTAGTGTAACAGCGCAGGGCTTTTAAATTTTTATCAAGGCATTTACAGGCTTTTGTCGTGCTATAGAAATTTTAGCGATATACCTAGCTGAGAGGCATCATATGATACAATGTATGGATACGGTTCGCTTGTGGGTTTTGTGGAGGTGTAACTTTGAACCGTATCTGAATACCTTGTTTGCAAGCAGCGGGTCAGCGAAAAAAAGAAGGGAACGACAGTGCACGGAACAGGATTAACGGAGCCTCTGTTTGAATGTACAAGTGGTTTTACAGTCAGGAAATTGCATTTATCCTGAAGTTTGCCGCGAAACCGATTTGAAATAAAAGGGACGAATGTCAAAATTTCCAAGCGTTGACGCTTTGGCTACTTCTACGTGGTTACGCACTTCGAACGTACCGAACCACAAGGTATTTTGTTTCTAATGAAGTGTTATTCTGTGACTGTTGCGAGAAGAAAATAACAAATCGACCTAAAAGTATTTGCGCTTTTGTGTGCAGTGAAAAACTACGAGAATCTCTAAATAATTGAAGAAGTTCCGGTTCGGTTGCGCGGAACGCACTGCACTGCTACGACAAACAAACAGCAGTAGAATAAAGATATCTAGCATGTATAGGTCAACAGTACGCAAGGGCGATGCGCGCTTTCAAAAGGACTATAACAGCATCGAAAGGTTTTGGATGTTTTGAGGTTATTTCATACCGGTTTTAGTGCATGAAGACGTCGGCCGGAAACGACCGGCAGCTAGCAGATCGGTGCTTTGAATGCGTCTAAACGAACGAGTCGAAGATGGAAATACCTTGTACCCTGTTTACGAGCTAAATCAACTTTGCATACGCAGTGGTAGTATTACGCGTTCTCTACAAAGCGTGGTACATTCGAATTTCCAACCACTGAGTGAGGAACTCCTAGGGACGAGATTACAACATAAACGAGAACGCCAGAATGCAGTGAGTTTGAGCATAGATAGAACAGCACTGCGATTGTCGAAAACTTCATCTCAACAACTAGTTGTTTATCCCCAAGCAGGATAGGTGAGTCCATCACTAAGTAAAAGTTTTCGACAGATTAAATAGCTCCCAGAAGATAGATACCGTCAGTTGTCTGCAAAGTTGCGATGACGGTTGGACCATAGATTTGGACGATCCACAATGGATACCCAACGAGATGCCCTGGAATAGTTCGGCAGCTTCCGTATTAAAAATCGACACATGTTGGAAGGCAACACTGGTTTACCTGAACACGCGCAGACAAGGTCTACTGTGGGAATGTCTTGAAAAATTTTGACCAATATGAAGAAAATATTTTTACCCAAATAAGTAAAAAGTGATCGGTACAAAAACAGACCATGATTGTTGAGACGGGTAACTGAGAGAAAGCGCGAGCAGTTGTGTTAAAATGACCACTTAGCAATTCGTTTATCACAATGAAATATCCACATTATTGCCACATTGTCACAACGCGGACAACTCAACGTGTTGAGCGACATCCCAAACCTGCCGCCCAGATCAGTTTTGCACGATAATGGTCATTCCTTGAGGTAATCTGATGAAGCATGGTGTATTCGACTTTGGTCACGCGAATTCCGTTTCGTCCCTGAATAGTGACGTCTAATGCTTTAGTCCTCCTATGCTGCTTTTTCTCACAGCCATACAAAAATGGAGCTAGATGTCTAATCCGATCAGCGGGGATAAGTCAAGATGCGTGTTCGACTAAAACACATAAAGGAATCATCACACGACAAATGAGACCAGTCGCATGTGTTCTAAAGGTCGTAGCAAAGATCACTGACGATAATAAAGTACAGTGGAGCAACGGGTCACTGAATCGTATGCCTTGTGTGTTCCCGATCATTAAAAACGCTAGGAGCGCCATTTATTGCCTGTCTACATGGAAACACAACAAAGAGATTTGCTGTTATGTTGCGACCGTTCCAGACAACATGGGTAACCTCTACTAGGTTTTAAACACATGTTCCCTAATGTCGTATTACTTCACAATAGGAAAACAACCATTAGAAAGGAGAACAGACGTTGGGTAATCGATAGCAGCCCACTGTCCACACATCACGCTGTTGTACTGTCACTCAACTCGTAGGAGTCACATGTGGCGCAGCAACTCGAGTGGGTTTGTAGTCCTCAAGTAGCAATAAAAACACGAGGAATTGAAGACCAGGTCGGCAAAAAAAACTTAACGTCGTAATGTTAACATAATGTTACACTGTACTCGGATTTCTTCAGTTTGTCCTCTAGTATAGTTCCACATTTGAGCAGAAATACAAAACCGGTCCTTAGGGATCCCACCAGAGGTAAGAGAGGAGGAGGAAATTGTCTTGTCTCAAAAAACTTGTCTTTATGTAGTACAAAACAATGGCTTCTAAAATTAGCGCGTTCTTGTGTGCAAAAAGTAATTTTCAGCAGCGCACACAACAAAAGACTATCATAGTGTACAATCACTTGTTAGTGTTTGCTGTATCGTTTTTAGTACATCCTCAGTGGTAAAAAGCAAATGGAAGCAGTCGGTCTGCCCTGATGATCTTTAGGTGTCCAGCTAACATCCACTCTAAAAAGGTTACGTCACTTCAAGACTTTGGAAGTTGTGGAAACGATAGCAATCTTATCTGTCAACAGATTAACTCCCCATGTTCAACAAAATCAACAGCACTATTACTTTGGACCCGTAAGCAACTGTTTGCTACGGCCATGTAGTGTTAAGACATGACGATATTCTGCCCCATTCTGTGAAATGTCAACATGGAGATGGTTTTTCGCTCTCCATACGGAGTTTTGGGCCATGGAAGTAGTTACCTGGAGGTAAGAAAAACTTCACTTAGTCAGCCAATAATAAAACTCAGGAAGCTGCCAGAAATGACCACCAGAGAAATTATGGAATGTGGTAAAGATAAGGCCTCTTTTGACGCAACACTCCACTGACAATTCCAATTCCCCTGTTCCGAATGTCTTCTTCCCGAGATAGCATTGATCCAGAAGCGAATATTTTGAACATATTGCGACAGAATCAATCATGAAAATACGAAACCAAAAACCGTACATCTTCCATAGGGTAGGTTTTGCAAGAAATGACTTTGGCAGGTGCCGAGGATGTTCCTACCTTTAGCTTCCCATTGCTGACGCATGGCGAAATTAAAACTTCCACCTGTTCATAGACGTAATACACCACTCGTAAGGTTGCTGAAAACTCTTCGACAGTCCACTACCGGTTCTACCCCTCCTTGGGCTCATCAGGTAGGCGCGGTTTCCGAATTTACGTCACCCTTATGTTCATTCATTTGGAGAACATCGTAAACGACAGATTCAGATAGGTTTCAGGTGTACTCTGTGAGAACCAAATTGGCATGCAGATGGGTATATCAAACGAATTCTGCCTTTTTGTTTCATAACCACAATGAACCTTTCGTTTTGCTGCTGCTTAGGCCTACTCAAAATAGGACTAACAACGGTTAAATCGGATTCAGAAAATACTGGTCGTATGTGTATTCACGGTGTTCGCCGCCGTATACAAGACTGGTTTGCAATCCCCGGGATCTCGCCAACGGAACACAAGCGCCTAGAGTGTGAGAAGGTCATGAAGCTGCTTTATCCTCTGGCGTGAATTAACAACTGTAAAGTACTGCGAAAATCTTCAAAGCACGCCGGAGTAATCCTTCAGTACAGCTGTCATTTTATAGCTTAGATATGAGACAAATGGATTCGTCTTCAAACCCTTTCATTCTTTCCGAAGTCTTCCCCGAAAAGCTTTAATCTATGTTATTCCATCCATTCCATCGACTCGTTGGATTCATTGCTGCTCGATATCATGACCCACTTGAAAGGCTTTAGCGAAAGAGAATTTCAACCTTCTGACAAAGTAGCGAAATTGATCATTTTGATTACGACAGTGTACAAGGTAACAAACAGTGGGCGATCGCCGCATAACGCATTCACCCACTTACCGGGAATACTTCCTGGTGGTACTCTGAAGCTGAATTTTAAATCATAACAAAAACTAGAATCCACAGCACGAAAGATGATTTCTTTCGAATTATCTGATAAACTTTAATTAATTTTGGGATTAGCAAACCAACTTAGTTTATGAAAACATTCTGCGTGTATCGTATAATAAGGTAGTGGTGCAGCTTATGATAATGGCAATCAGAAAATAAAAAATATAACCGTTCAGCTGTAACACACTTCCGGTGCCTAGCAGCCATTCCACCCAAAGGAAGCCCAAGGGCTGGGATATTGCTAGATTGCCCAAGCCTAGACCACAATATAGGCGCCATGTTAAATACTGATATTTGACAGCTAGGTATGCAAAACCACACCCGAAAGGAAACCATAGGTGCCTGTTTTCAGTTAGGATGTCATGTAGAACCCTGAGTTTCTACACGATGAGCACTCTTGGCAGGTAAGCGCCAAACGGACGCCTCATTTGTTTGATTTGACATGGAACGACAGGTAAGTGAGCCGAAAACACCGTACGTATATTCTGACACATGTTCATCGACCAGTCCTGTTGAAAAGTTCTTGCTTTAATGGTAATAAACTTCAAAAACCAGGGTCAACATCTGTCCTCGAAAAATGGAGCTCAGCGGATGAGATGACAACCTGGTTGATCGATATTGGGTTGCTCACGGTGCGCAAACATACGCCCAGTGTACCTGCGTGTCCCGTCTTTTAGAAGTACATAGTACCCATTCGGGACCAACTACCGGGTATTCCGGTCGTAAGTCCAAAATCTAACCTTTCAGACCGTCTTAGAGTTGAACCACTTCTGGTAGGCAAGTGAAACCGCTGAACACTGGAGGACTGCACTGGATTACTAATCCAAAACTGGTTACGAAGCCAACTGCGACATAATCCTAGGAGCACATCAAAGGCGTGTTGGATGTAGAAACTCCTTGCCATCCCTGTGTTCGGACTAAAGAAACATAATTAATGACTGACGGCGCTCTCAACAGTCATCAGAATACCTGTGACAGGTGATTGTTCTTGTTACTTTTGGAGCGGAAATGTATAGGCGAAAATCAGGTATTGTTTTCAACAAAAGACAATGAGTTGACAAACAACTATCCGCCGATGAGAACTCGCCGAACAGAAGTAGAACATGGAGTGGAAGGACATATTTCAGATTATATTCTAGATAACTCCACTGAAGTGAGGAGAATACTAGCTTGAATGAGAGGAATGAGCCACACCCATTCAAACAACCGCTGTTGAACTAGAAAATGTCCAAAGTGAACGGGTAGTGGAATTTAACTAACCGCATGCAAGAGTGATTGAATTAGTCGTAATCCAGTAAAATCCATTAACAATAAAATGCTTGGGACAAATCGGAAACATGAGGAACGATTGTCTTGTGGTCTAATAAGAAAACGTAAACATATGCGGAATTCGTTCGAAACTATCAAGAGGGTGGTACAGTGGGCAAAATGAGATGACGTCTGTCGTTGGAACACTGACATATAGAAGTAGATACAAACGAACGTATTCAACCGGCCGAGTATGAGCCCACACAAGATGAGAGAAGGACTCAAAAGTGAACACAGCTGTCCGTCGCCTGAAACCAACTAGTCACGAAGCCAAACAATACTGATAATTGTTGAGAAAACTTTTGCTAAGTCACGTGCTACTGTAATAAACAACACCAAAGTCATGCTCATTGTTTAGAGGTGACCGCGCAGTGATGGTACTTCCTACCCTGGGGACAAAGTGCTCGTGATACAAAATGGGCGAACAAACTAACAACCAGTCTAAGCAACTTTGGAACGCAAAGCTTTGGAATCCATCGTACTAGAGTGTGGTCAAAGCAGTGCAACTGTTCACATTATCGTCTTTCGATACGGCTGAAATTGGGCGACGGAACAGCGAATCGTCAACATTTTGGTGAGGAACGTTTGGTCCTTTCAAGACCAACAGTAAAGTTACTACGACGAACTAAACAGACACGCCGGCTACAGCAGAATTCGATGGCTGGTGGAACAAGGATCAAACGTCCCTTTTGAACGCGGCTAAACGAGAGCTAGGTCATGTACAGAAGGGGCTACATCCGTGCTATATTTGCTGTGGGACGGATGCCTTATGAAAACCGCGAACTGCCCGTGGAAAAGAATTTTCAGGTTGGTGGTTGCTTAGTGTCGGTTGACTCTGCTCCCGAGGCTTTTAGATAAGTTAATCAGACAAGAATCATAGTAAGCCAAAGCGACAATGCTTGTGCCAAGATATCCGAGCTTGAGTCTTTGAAACTACGAACTCAGGACTCTACTTGTGCACTAATCCTGCCAGTCTCAAGTTTAAGTTAGACTAGATAAAAAACGCCATTGCACAGCCTAGTTGTGCGATCTGTTGGGTTACGTCGCCCAAATGATTTTACACCCAAAGTAATCAATACACGGACTGCCGACAGAACGGTGAATAACAGGTGTCAGCTGTGGATGGTTTTTTATCAAACGACAGTCGATGCACCTTTTGTATGATGCGTCGGAAGTCGGTAACGGAGTCAAGACTTATTTGAGATTAATCAATTCAATATATGAATCACAGTCCTTGATGAGAAAACCAAGGGTAACGCCTTTGAATTCACTTAGCATTCCAGGCCTCAATCTTCAGGCTGTCGTAATATCCGCATAATCTATGTCACTTATTTCACCATCTAGGAGTCCACTCGAATGGTTTCCGAAGATTTTTTGATGGCTATATTGCATTATCCTCGTAACTAGCACCAAGTTTCACTGGGGCTGTGTTTCGACTGACAAACTCTGCCAATTCAGCGTCCTGTGGCATTCGCACAAGATAATCAGCCATCAAAATTGTGGATTCGGACCTTGTTGAAAACATGGGCACTGACTTCAAAATCGGGTGTCGCACAACTGTAGAAAACTCAAAGCACTACTCAGCTGGGTTCCAGGTGAGTCTCTCGCAAAACCAAATTTGTCTGCAAACGAGTGTATTTCGCTAATTCCGTGCAATTTGGTTTCAAGTAGAACATAAAGTTGACGGAAACTAGGGGACTGTGCCTACCTGATGAACCCCAAAAAGGGCGAAACCGGTCGTGGGCTGTCGAAGAGTTTTCAGCAACCTTATGAGTAGTGCATTAAGTCTATAGGTGTATCGCGATATCTCGAATATCGTAGCAGTTGGAACATGAGGCGGCCTGGTGCAGCACATTCAGTTGCCTGGAAACATCACAAACGAGAGATTCAGGTGGGTTCCAGGTAATTCTCTCGCAAAAACCAAACTTGTTCGCAAATAAAGTTACATTATTCTTTGTACAACAGAATCGCACCATTAACACTATGAACTGGCTTGTGTTGACTGCCTCAGGTCGAGGCTGTTACGTTGCACGACAGCCGACGTTTCATGGGACCTTTATGCTTTTATACTCCAGTAATAAAGCACTTCGGGAAGAACGTGAGGTATCTACAAAAATGTGCTGTTCTGAAGCACTCTGAGAAAAAGAATGAAGGAAGGGCTAGACGGTACCATCTACAGAGGTATGTAGCAACACGAATGGAATTCCTATTGTGCTATGCGCATATTTCCACTGGCTCAGGTAGTATCTGAATATTTGCTTGGAACCAGAATTGCATTACTGCACGATTGTTACAGGAAAGCTGGCGACGAAATTAGTCAAATGAGAGGCCATGTTTGATTTCAAACTGATCACCCAAGTTTCGAAGATTTATCAGGCAACTGGAGAGTGAACTCTGTCATTTCGCACACGGTCTGCAGAAATTCTGTTCTCAAGAACTAAATGCTTGGTTTCGGAACTTCAACCCCCTAGTACCCGGGTGATTGGTAAGTTATGCAGTGCATCCAATAAGCCGGTATCGAATCGGGCAGTGTTTGTTTCTGACACCATTGACACTCAAACAACCCCAGTTGTATGTCTGCTGCCGACCTAAATAAGTCTGGCACCTTCTTCCCCACATTCCCCAATTTTTACCAACACTGTGAATTTCCCCATGATACCTACGTACTTATCAAAAGCAGGTTAACCCCCAGTTTGTTGTTGAAAACAAGCATATTTCTGCTGTTTTGGTTGTCTTCCCTGAACTCGGTTGTGAAACAAGCCTCCAGATGAAATGCAATTACTATAGTGCTCGTAGTTAGTTATGCGATCAGCAGGCAGTTTGGATTTATTCAAACTTGATAGAAGGGATCCTACAGACTTCCAATGCACTTCACATTTAGAGTAATCTCAGACTGTGTCAACGTCCTGCGCAGATTCCATGCTCGAATTTTTACCACGTATATCAACTGCATAATCCCTTGAATTGTCCAATAACTGGTGAACCTCATTTTAATGCGCCCTTATCCAATCCGCTGCCATGAATTCTTTTCTGCATTAGTGATACTTTTCCGTATTTGAATCAATTTATCAAATCTGTTGTAAATATGCAGATTTTGCGTTGAAAAATCATCTATGGACATGTACGCGGGACACCACTGTCCCAAACTAGCTACAAAAAACTTCATCCCAAAGCCACACACGTGGAACTAAAAAAGAACGCCATAGTTTCAGTAGCCACAACGGCGCAATTTCCGACAGACAGTGATTTCGTTCCATTCTTCATGAATAAGACTATGACCTAGCCAGCGGAGGAATACCTAATACGAGCGATTCACTGCCTCCGAGTGCAGTTTCTCAGCAGCAGCTGCTTACCGACGCATCACTGAAAACCTAGCTGGCGGAAATGGAACGACTGAACGACTGCTTATCCGTCCACTGAGGGAATATCCTGGTACTGAACTACAGCCGTATTTGTCCCCAGTTACGGAAGTCTTGAATTGCCATACCTATACGCTAGTCAGTGGAGACAAGGACAGTTGAAGGTCAAAACCTTTTGGCACCGGATAAACGGAATACGTTCTATTGCCGTCAGTATAGCATAAGTGGGTGTCTCCCAGAGGGAAGACACACGTGCGGAACTCAATCGAAAGGGACTGTGGTCGCCGGTATACCTGATAGAGACGCGTGCGTCCGGCCGGTAGTGGTCACCCTGTCAGACGGCCTTAGTGAAATTGATTTTCCAATGGACCGGTTCCGGGAACAAAGTGAGACAGACGGGATGACTAATGAGGGAACTAGTCTATCCCTAAAGAAAACTGCGGTGAACACAGACATCAAGCCAAGGCAAGATGTCAAAAACTGGGTGTACGATCCGGTCAACGTTGCGCAGCAGTTTGAACGATAAGCACTCATAAGGCTGTCCAAATATAGGGTTAAGGTAAATAAATTTGCTGTGGATCGTTTACCAGATTCGCCGTAGCGAGAAACAAGCCAAATATATTCACTGAAAGACAGATTGAGGTGACCATCAGTTTGTATAAACCAACCATTCAAGCGGTCACCTCGTTTATTGACGCGTAGTTTGTCACGTGACTAATTCTGATCAGCTCACAAAACTAAATTAAATCGGAACAGAGTTAGCTGGGCCATTATTACACGGTTTAGAACTTGGAGAAACGGTAAACAGTCCCAATAAAAAAACATCTATCAAAGTGGCCATGGACTATTTGCTTACAAAAATCAAGACATACCAGTGACGAGTACTGCATTGAAAATGACAGGACCATCCTTAAAATGAAAGGAATGAGACTCAACCAGATAAAGGACACCAAAAATGATAAAAATCCAAGTGGAAAAACGAATTACATGGGGATAAGAATGTTAGAACATCCATGAATCTACTCGAAGGCGCTTTCCCAAAGAACGCATGAGTTCTTCGGGATGCCACACAAATTTACGAAGCATAAGAGGACATATTATGCATAGAGCACCATAGAACGGTAAAGAAATAGAAAGTAACTAAACTGTACGGAGTCTAAACCCAACTGACTAACAGACTTTACAGTCACCAAGCAAAACGATACAAACCATAGGAATCCTCGTTTTCTACACAGACAATTGGTGAAATTGATGGGTCCGTCTCGGAGTGCTTATAGACCTATGTCTCATCTTTACGGGAAACGGAATTTTTACCGAATAAATTATGACCAGGGTTCAGTACAGTGACAGGAACAGAGCATGATGCCGTTGTTTTGGTTTGAAAAGGGAGTTTCTTCACAGAAAATAATGGGCTGTGGCTCACACTATGCTTTTCTTCAGTTACTTTCTAGCTAAGGATGAACCTAGTTCTGCTGAATAAGACAATGAGTAAGCCACAATTGTGGTACTTTTCCTGAATTAACAAATGATCAGGGAAAAAATCGGCCTGCAAAAAAGGCCAGTGCTTCAATAGGTGGGTACACACAGAAACAAAACACAGACTACCAATGGATCATGACAGACCACTAATGTCAGGAAAGGAAGGTGCATTTTGTACCAGACAGTTTTGCCGGAGCAACAGAAAGTGTTCTAGTTATTGGTCAACTAAGGCACAGTTGTACAATTTTCGTCGAGGAAATAAAACCGACCTTTGTGCCCACAGAAAAAAACTGCACCAACGAAAGTCTAAAAATGACGGTGGCCCGTGAGCCAGTTGCACTCCACCGACACATCGGATAGGAAATGTAAAGCAAGACGGCTAGGATAATGTGATCACCCAAGCTTAGACACAGTGCATGCGGGACACCTTGAATTCACTGAGATGACCTAAATACCATTCGACACTTTGGACTAAGGTGCCAAAAAGTGATTGACGAAATGCAGACCGTTGTTACCTGGTACATTCCGCACGATAGTTAAAAAATGTAGCGTGTGGTGTAGAAACCCACTCGCTTTGCATGAGACTAGCGTGATAGCTTTAGGAAACGGAAGGTTTCTCATCAGCTCGACTTCGAACGCACTCCTAGGGAGAATCGACTACACCATAGGAATACGACAAATAAAAATATACAATCTTCGAGGGAATTTCCCACATTTCATCATCAACTAGACGACGACGAGATTGCTATGAATGAATATGTTTTTGTCCTCCAAGTTCAAATGGTTTAATTTTTAACTAATGGACAAGAAACGAAAAAAACCAAGGTTTGCTGGCAGGTTATGTTAGTGCCGAACAATTAAGGTAGCCGGAGTAAACCGTTTTCTCAATCACTTTATGGATAATGGCGAATGTCCAGATACTTTTGATTACATTAAACAGTTAGAGTGCACTCAAGCTGTTTGTACGCCTGGCGTCGTGAACACCTGTGCACTATAGTAAATGGTGCGTTTTTCTGTTTTGTCCGGTATTGTAATAAAACGAAATACAAGAAACTTACGTGACTGCGACGGGAGAACAGCCGACGCAAGATACCAGAAGTGTGTGGTGGAGAGTGTACACCGGACGTGGCAACACTTGGCCGACGAGCAGTCCCGTTTGTGATGATGGCAGAAACAGTGGAGTAGAGGGAACTGGTTCCTGAATAGACTGGTTCATCGGTTTTTGTCTTAACTAGGCCGGCTTCTTTCAATGCCGCAAAATCTGCGGCACTGACTGAGGGATAGAAATTGGACGGTAAATGTGGAGTGGCATAGATGTTCATCGTGCTTGCTTTTTCGCGGTGTGTCTCAATGTCGGTTGGGACTGGGGAAGGAGTTGGATATGCAGAGGCCAGGTCAACAAATGCAACATCGCCGGGCCAAGGATTACCCGTTCGAAGATGAGAGACCAAAAGTTCTGTGTCCTGGATGGTCAAAGAAGTGAAAAATTATATACATATAGGTGCAGAAAAGGGTATTGAGTGTGCTGAAAACGAGGTATGGCACTGACAAGCCAGCATGTACAAAATGAAACTGAAACTGCCCTTGCTAACTTCCGGTCAAGACCGTTTCCAACGCTCAAGAGGACGGTATAGCCCAAGTGTGTGCAACACAACTAAACCGACAACACTTCTGCCTAGGCCAGCTGTTACCACTAACAAAACAATAATCGTGAAAGTAACATGTCATGTTCACCGTTCAGATCTATCCAGCAAAACAGAAATCATGGGGCGGCAGAGAATTCAGCGGGTCACGGTTCAACTGGACACTGCTGTTATTACGTTGGCTGGTAGCATTTATCTGGAAACTTCACGAAAAACAGCTGCATAAATGTGCACCAATAGCGTGATATTGTTTATAAATAGATTGATTCCGGCATTCCATAGTAAAGGGATGGTGCGGATGTGCATCTTCAGGCTGATGCCTGAAGATTTCACCGTCTTACTAGTGGATGTCCAGTCAAGCCTTTGTAACCAGGCATACAGCGAACACAGATAAAAGTTCAACATTCGTGGCTTAAGGTAGCGAATTACACTCAGAAGCAAAACAACAATGAATCAATATCTGGCGTGATCAACTTCAACAATAGTTGAACTCATGAAGCCTCAGAAGGTGAATAAATTTCATAGTCATTTTATATATTAGTATTATCGTTCAACTGTAACACCCTTTCAGTGCCTAGCTGCCATGCCACTCGAAAAAAGCATAGTCATAGGGGACTATCGAACCATAAAACTTAAATTTTCCGAATAATACTGCATCGATTAAATTATCTGCAATCGACTGCACGTAGGCGAGTCTTGACCAATACCACGAAAATGTCACACTGGTTGTGCGAAAAAGATACACGTTTCGGTGCACTCACCGGTGCACAAAGTTCGCTAACTGGAGTACCAGAAGATTAAGTGAAGTGGTTGTGTCTGAAATACGAACCATGCAAGTACACATGCACACAACACAAAAACATACGTTTTGCGCGATGAATTTTGTGCCGGGTATGTTGCTGACGAAAACAACAATGAGAAGTCAAAAATAAAATCTACACCTGGTTCCATACGTGAAGATAAAACCCGTCCGTAAAAGAAAAGAGGGTAGTGAAAATATCTAGGTTGTATCTAAAGTGATACAATCTAAAGATGTGAAATAGGACTACGGTCGTTTCAAGGGAGCCAAAAATAGTGCTAAGTAATGGCAAACTCATCACAGACGGATGGAAAAAATTAGCTGAGGACGTGACCAAAATGCTCCTTAGCATAAAGCAGGAGATCAACAGATATCGCCGCTAACCTAGCCGTTCTCTCAATCATCAACTTTAGAACACTAAAAGGGGATGTGGAACTCCACCAGTTGATACTGTGACAGGCAATGAAATGGGACGCTGGTTCAGAAATGCGCTCGATATCAACAGTCTCGAAACACACATCAATATTGGCGCACACACACACCTGCTGACCGAAAACAACGGTTTCCCATACAAGGAACACATATACGCAATGTGCTAGTGGACTTCGGATAGCAAACGCTGAATAGGGAACATCATGCCATTCTGACCAATAGACTACGACTGAAAGAAGAATGGGAACTAATAATCCCAGCCCGAAACATCATTCGGGCGAGCCAGTTGCCTGGAACCGTTAGCGTACAGCGAGGATACAATGATAGATACCAAACGAGCTTGGGCACACAAAAACCCTTGGCTAAACGGTCAGCTTGCCTCGAGGGAAAAAATAGACATGACTGGTTCACATACCGATCGAATGCGTTCACCGCATTCGAGTTGTCTTGCCATGCGACTAATGGGACGAAACGAAAAGCCAATAGGCCAAAATGTCCTGCTGTGTTATGCAAATCGATTCAAGAGGAACAGTCACATAGGTATCAGAATATGAAATAGCTAAGGGGTTGGGCAAAACCTGTCTGTGCTAGTGCCTAGATCTGGCAACAGTTTAACTCCCGCACACCCTGCAGGTGGCACGACAGTGACGCATCGAAATGGCAACAAAGGTGAACGATGCAATCTGAATTTCTCAATTGTTTCGAGACGCGGACAGTCTACGGCCTGGCACCAGTAAACTCAGTCAGGTTGACAACTGCTATCTCCTTGGACAAGTGCACCGGGACTCAAACCGTCAATGATGAATGACACTGGCGGACTCAGCTCAGTCACGTAATCAGTGGCACACCTTAAATCAGAGCGTTTACTGTGTAGTTCCCCGTTCCCTAAAATGACCAATTCCACTCAACACCAACTAAATGATTACGCCATCGCTTTTAATAATTGACTACATATCTCCTGCTCTGCCATCTTTCGGTCGCCGGAACTGTAGCAGCCGGAAACAATGTACCCTTGTTACATCGGTTACAGCTAATAAACTGACCTACATGATTATTTCAAACATTATTTTAAACCGGGAAGCAAAAGGCACGATTTCAAAAAGGTCCCTTACTTTGAACAAGTTTTGAACCCGAAGAAAAGTTAAGGAACTGGATGACGGACGCCTGACATTTACATGAAGTCCGTACTTCACAGACAGGTAGTTGTAAGTCCCTAACCACAATATTCATTCGCCGCAACATGATTAACTACTAATAACTGTGAAATACGGCGGCAGCACTTTATCACTTGTGTTCCCCGTGATTAGTATGGCTGCCGTGCAACAAAAAAAGGAACAAGCGTGTCGAACCAGTTAATCTGATCATTTATGAGGCAGAGAGCAAGGTTGACTGGAAAAGCTCAGCTCAAAAACCTAGTTCCAAAGGCTGTTCAGTGGTGGTTTTAATCAATCCACTCATGTTCTCTTCATGCACTGTCACGAAACACGCAACAACAATCAAATGAACCAGTGAAATCACACGACAATCACAACACATTTGCCATAACCTCACAGAAATCGATTATATTGATCAAATTTGGGTACCATAATAAACACATAAACCTTAATGCAAAGATCACGCATGCTGTTGTCTGCAAACTGAAAGGTTCATCTTCTCGAAACTAAAACATGCATTAGTTAACAGTGCCATCCCATGAAGTACTTAAAAAGTGTTTCACATGTTTCATGACTGTCTCGGTTGCATTGCAGCGTTCCTCAAGGAAGAGTCAATCTATTTTTAACGCAAAAAATTACTCCTACACATGTGACACGACAGCGAAGGATTATGCGGCATTGAGGGCCCGAAATACAAAATAATGGACGATTAAGAATAAATCTCATCGACAATTCAGCGTGGACGAATCAGGATTGTAGTGAGGCGCGTTTCTAGCTACGTCTACAGCCCAGCATACCACACTGCCATTTGAATGACTGTTTTTGCAGGGATCAAAACGTTATGCTCGATGGCCCCAGGCACTAGTATATATATATATATATATATATATATATATATATAGTGTTGACGTTCACTGAGTGCGAGATGGCGCAAGTGGTTGGATTGCGAATTTACTGACCGTAAGGTCCGTGGTTCGAACCCAACTTCTACATCTCGACTTCCCCTGTCTATGCTTGGGCAACCTGGCAGTATCCCAGCCCTCGTGCTTCCTTCGGGTGGCATGGCAGCTAGGCACCGGAAGGGTGTTACAGCTCAACAATTTTTTTATTTTTTCACTGAGTGCCTAGGTTCAAGAAGGGCGGAACCCGAACTGGGATGTCCAAAGTTCTCATGGACTTTATGATTGGTGTAAAGGAAAACGACACCGTTTTGCGGGGTGGGCGAGCGGGGTCAATAAATGTTTAACTCTACGAAAGCATATCATCAAAGGTAAAATCCCGCGTTATTGTTGTTAGTCTGAGTCTAATGAAGGCTCGAAAGCTTTGCTTAGAAACTACATAATCAAGGAATGGACTTATAGGCAGCGTCTTCTACCAAGCACTCTAAGTTTTCCCAGACGAAGTGTTGTATGTTGGTTGGAAAAAATCGAACCCGCGCCGTGGTCGATAAGCATCTGACAAGCGTCATGAAATATTTGCATAACGGTCGGAAAACCGCATGCATGCATGCATGCATACACGTCCGCAAGCACAGCACCAGGTATGTAGGTGTGCACGAGTTTATGTGCAACATTCAACACTCACGTGGACCACTCAGAGAGCTGGTCAACAACGCATACAACAGATTCAACAGAAACTGGAGGGCACCAAAACAGTAATCGAACCACATGCGGAGATTCCGGGAACCGTTGTGAGGCAAGGAACCGGAAGTTAATAGTCAGGAAAATGTCTACTTTCCCACGGGCACTTGGACCCACATCAGGTAAAACTGACTGAGAAAGACTAAACGGGCGAACAGGAACCACATAAGAGAAGTAGTTCACATTGAAGGTGGATCTCGATGATACCCTAGAGGACATACGGAGATAAATGCGAGCCTTTGATCTGCGTCGCTACATATGCAGGCTTCCACATATTACGCGGCCGATGAATAAATCAAATACAGAGTAGATGCATCACTAGCCGAAAGGATGTGCCAGTGAAAAAACAACAAAACTATTCCTCAATACTGTAATATTGACAGGAGAAAGTGCGTAGTTTTCGGGACACATAAGATTTACGCGAGATATCCAAAACATGCGGCTAACAAATACAACAAACAAAAGCGAAAACTGGGAAATAAGTCGCGGGAAGGTTGCAAATGGGCTGTTTTTCAAAACTAGTGTGCCAAAAATATCAGGTCAACAGATCGCTGAAAAAGAGATGTTCGGCGGTAAAGAGACTTTCGATAAGACTTGACCACGACCATTAATGGAAACTAGCACAGTCCGACAGAGTAGAAGGACTGCTGGAGATAAGCCTTGTTATGTTCTCGCAAACTTCAAAGTCATTGTGCCTACTGAGAAAATTACTACAAGTGCAGACCATTGGAACGCGTGGGTGTGCTGTAGCAGAAAATGACGCTCTTAACACCCCAACTACATGCATTGTGAACACCAGGATAAGTAAATGAGTCCCTTAAAACTGAGAAATGTTCATTCTGGCAAACTGACTAGTAGACCCGGAAAATAGTGAATTAGAAAGCCAAATGTAGTCGCACTCGAAGGCACATAAGAAAGGAAGCCGAACAGTAAATTACCGGGATCTGAATTTGGTGAACGTTAGTGAGTGTTTGTTACAGTAAGGTGGCCAATTTTGAAAATATAGCATTCAGACAATTTTGGAAAAAATGCTATACAAGTCTCAAAATATCTCCAAAATATTTAAGATGGTCAAGACTTGTTTAGTCAGTATCACCGCAGTTTTTGCAATTCCACTATGAGGAATTTGGGCAAGACTCCTCTTGAATAGATTGTAGAAAAACAAAATTGGAAAGCACCATAGAACTTAAAATACAGGAAAAGTCGAGAGAGTTCAAGCATTTGTTTTTCGTCTCAAGCAAGGCTGAATACATATGGGACAAAACTGCGATTCTGGTGATAATCCAAAACAAAGGCAGACTTCTAACAAGTGGTAAGGAAAGTAATGCTAGAGATAAGGCATGTTTCATTCTGATTAGAGATCATCCGTTG
Organism: Clonorchis sinensis; assembly: GCA_003604175.2. Classification (NCBI taxonomy): domain Eukaryota; kingdom Metazoa; phylum Platyhelminthes; class Trematoda; order Opisthorchiida; family Opisthorchiidae; genus Clonorchis; species Clonorchis sinensis. Next base: position 195,376,129 of record CM030369.1, on the reverse strand, counting down.
TACGTGGCAGGACGCGCCGTCTGTTCGCTTGATTACTAGCTTCCATTAGTCGCCGCGACACAATGCGGTCACTAGTATTGCCACATGCCAGGCGTGCAAGTATCGTTAGTGACAGCGTGGCGCCACGGTAAACAGTGGGATTAATCAACCGAGAGGATACGAGGATAAGGAAAAGTTAGGGACAATACTCAACTATTCTATACGAAGCAATTTCCCAGAATAAGTTTTGCCGAATCGACTGAACTGAGGAATTAATTTGATTTGAAGGCGGGTCCCCCTACATATGACGAGCCAGTCAGAATCTGCTGAATAATTGGCGGTCTGTTTCCGGACGGCTCGAAATCACACATCAGGCTGATGATGACGCACCACAAGAAGATACCCTACAACCGGAATGATGCAACAAAAGCGATGAGTCATGAGACAGATGTGAACCCTATAAAACAGCCAGTAAAAGCGGGTATTGACCACGGTGCAGGCAAGTGGTTAAAAACGGATGCCGCTTTTAGACAGGAAACCTCTGGTGCGACTTAAAACAGCTAGTTGGACCGGCTGAGCCTGACCAGGTGGCATGTTTCGGTGACTAGGCTAAACCAATCTAGATTCAAATAAGTGCAGAAACGAACAGGTGTGAATACCAGTGTCACTAGTGGCGAAAATGACTCGGGGAGGTGACGTTCGACAATGGTTTACGGGCCTATGCAAGAATCAGGCGCAATTGCTCGTGTATTATTCATATCTTTAGAACGTTGACGCCGACGGCCGTGCACCAGTATGGTGTGCTGAAAAGACCTGGCGCGACTATGCCGTGTACGATTGGCGTAGTTTGGCCTTCCGAACAAGATCAGCCCAAATCTACTTACGTTATACGGGCATTCGCTATGACGGCATACTCGCCCGTCGTCGCTAGAAAACTTCCACAAATTGATCTCACGTAACCCCACTGTCCATCCTAATAAGGCAGCCAAATAAGGGAAATACAGGACTCGAAGCTCGCATCCATTGGAGCTCACCAGCAGTGCATATCCTTGGTTGTGTCGAGATTTTTACAACTAATCCATCAGCGCACGCTGGATACAGGCGAGCATGTTCACGCTTCAGTAGTGACTGGTTTGCCCAGTCCGTTGCACAATCTGACTGGAAGTCCTAAGGGGCGGTCAATCAGCACAACCAGAACAGTTAGCGGATCGCCGTTCAAGTCGTTGAACAAATCAAACACATCGCTCAAGCGTGAGCACGTTCGTCTACTCAAAGGTGATAATTCAGATGTGTGTAGCGTGCCCTGGTAGACTAGTGGCAACAGGCTCGCCCCGCATTACACACATCCGGCGTTCAAATCCCAGCACTCTCCCAGCGGCACTCGAGTTCAGTGTTTCCGCTCCTTGATGTAGACTCACTAGAAAAAGTTCGACAGGGGATGTTCAAACGAAAGTGATCCCACGGCCACCCATAACTAGTCAGACCTGAAGTACGAATTACCCACGCGCGTGGATCATGGTTTTCCTTCGCAAAGTTACGGAAGCAACATGGTACGCCACACTGCTCAGTGCTTCTTTACCCACTTCCCAACATATGGTAGAGGTACTAGGGCAACCTGAGGGACACACTCGCAGATCCGCATCAAAGCCAGAGACATCGAGTGTGAAGTGTCACGCGCTGTCAATCAGGCATGCATAGAAAAACTTGAGAATGTATACGACGGTTGGTTAGACAAGTTGGCCAGTAGAAATCTATGTCGAGTCCGTTTGTACTATCTTCCATCCAATGTTATTCGGCTGGCGTAACAGAGTGAAAGCCATTTGGGGCTATTTTCACTCAGTTTCGGTGGCTGCTCAGAGCACTTTCTAGTAGCTCTCTCTGATCGGATATCCCCGTATGGCAGGAACCGGGAACGCTGGCTAGGGTAGGGGTATATGGAGGCCGTTAAGGCCGTCGAACTATGGACAAAGGCTGTCAGTGTGCACAAGGTCGGATGCTCCGAATAAACAACACAACCGGAATTCAGTTACTTAAAATGACCACTGGAACATACCACGACCTATTGTTTGACTCATCAAACTAATTCGTGGACTGGAATAACTTGTCAACTGTTTCCAAAACGACTTGTATTAACCAAGCTAGATCCAAGTCAATGGACGTTTTCGATCCATTTGAATAATACAACAGAACATACATTTCTGGTGGATCTAATCTGCCCACAGCCTAGTTACCCCAGAAAGACACTCCCTAGCTGTCCATTGCTTAGTAGGTGTATAACCGAACAACAGCAGCTCGTTCGATATTCTCCACTGAATGGGAAAACGAAAAATCTTGTACCGAACAAGAAATAATGGTTCGACTATCACCGAGTAAAACGTGCAACAAATGGGTAATATGTTGGGAAAATGAGCGTAGCATAATACTGTTATGAGGTTCGATAGAGGATGGGTACCAAACCAATTGGTAATACTGGCTGAAATACGATTGCCTTAGTGCGCTCACATGCTAAAAATATGCCTGACTGTCGTTCGCTTCTCTATAGAGGATGGCAGGACGGTAGTGTGGCGAAGGTATACAGAGGATTAAGATGTTACTTAGTTGATCATTGATTCAATAATAGATCAGGGTACATAATGCAGTCCAAAGTGCTTGAAAAAAAGATCCATGACGATGATTATTGTGAAGCTTTCACTCCTAAAATAGAATATGCACTGCAGGTAAATGTCAACTATGGTCCGAAATAGTTTCATTACATCCTTTTCCGAGTATGCAAATAGAGCAAGTATTTTTCAAATGAACATGTTCTAACAGGCCAGTAGACATGCAGACAGACTTTCACCAGACTCTGTTACCAGTGTCGATTTCGTCAAACTCACCGAATGAGATCAACAAGAGCATATGCATCACGAATTCCATTCTCTCTCAACTTTGATAGAAACAGACTTCGCGACTGATCCAGGTGCCCAAGGTTCACTTCTCCATGCCTTTAAATCAACCCCTTGATGGGGTTGTTGACACAAAATGAGATTTAGGATGGCATTCAAAGTAGAAAATCACATGAGATGAGTGCGCTTGGTTCTCTGGTGTTGTTTGTTCAGCCAATAGCCAGACCTAATTGTCCAATCTCCATGGCTGACCGTGCTTCGACGTCGTTGAGCTAAGAGGACAGTAGGTTAAATATATCACGTCCTCTGAACATGGCTTGCTTTGGTTTGTTTCACCACCACTACCTAGGAAATTGTCACAGGAACAAGTGTCCGTCGTCTCGCCACCTCACCCCCTGACCGTATACACCGCCTTTTGCTTCCAGCTACCCCTGTCAAGTTTAAACTGAACTGCTTACTTCTTCGTTCTCTAACAGGGAGACTCTGCCAAACTCTGAAGAACTGTAGCTCTCTAAACGCCCAGTAACGTGCACTTATTACGAGCCTGTGTTGCCTGTGTCTTCACCCGTGTACCACCACCCAAAAACTGTTGGAAGCAATAGCGTAGAAACCTTATCCGACTTGATGGGGTTCCGTATATTTTACTATTTTCATGGGGCTCTCTTCTGTACTCCATTTTTTATCGAACCAAAAGGTTTACTAACTATGATCATTACGGATAAAAGGGACACCAATTTGCTTGAAAGAATGCACCATTATCCCAAGATGACAGAGTCCACTGAGAAGGTACGTGAACACAACTAATGCTTTCAATAGCTTAGTGAAATCGATGAGTGGCAAGGGAATTCTCGGCCGTATGATTACCATTTATTTATCATTGGAAAGTTAAAACAGGCGCACACAAACCGAAGAAAATGCAAACGGAAATCTGAAAATAGACACAGTATGACACACAGAATTTTGGGTTTCTTACACAGGCACTTTACGAAAGATTTTCTGGCATACATACAGTGAGTAGATCAAACGCGATGTAAGGAGGAATGAAAGGTCACACCATAACACGCTGGATGGATTGCGTTGTTGTCGTCGGTCTAAAATTACGCGAAGCGTAGGAATTGAAACCAAGTGCAACTGTCCTCAAGAGTAACATAACTTTTATCTTCACTTGAAACCAGACAGGTGCGTGCGTGCAGATCAAATAATCCTATCTTCTTCTCTTCCTGACAGAACACACTAGTCCTATTCAAGTTATTCACTTCATCTGCGCTGTATTCATCTGCTCATTCGTCTCCTGATTGTGTGACGCCCGTCCATACACCACAGCGGCTGTCCACGCAACAAATTTTAGCAGAAGCAACACAACCGGTAGAAAACCGGTGGTTTTCGCTCTTCTTTACATGCATCAGATTCCAAAAAAGTGCCCTATTTTGTAAGGGAATTCAGAAAGTCACTCTTACATGTAATGTTCTTTAAACCGAAAATTCATTGGGAGTTTCGGGTCGAATTCGGCTCGTATAGTGTTAAAAAGATTGAGCGCCACATTTCAAAGCAAACAAACACTACACTGTGTTTTGACTTTAAAAATTCCACGAAAATTCGATACCAAAAAAGACAACTCATTTCGATTTGTTCTGTAGTACGGGGCCAAATGTCATTAAATTCTCATTGAAATATCAATGACGGGGGATTTTCCAACCTTAACAAATTATGGTTGTGAGATGTATGATAACTGTTTGTTTAAAAAAAAAATTCGACGTGGAGCAGTACCTGAGAAGGTCGATCAGCGCAAACCGTAGGGCGAGGTAATGACAACGATTTGCAACCCCGTCTGACTGATCCATCAACACATCTTGTCGTTGGCATCAACCAGCCATTCCGCACGTTTAATCGGCGTTTCAGGATACCGCCCCTTAGAATCTGCACCGTTCATCTCAGAGCCTCATTTTTCGATTGATAAGAAGTGATTGTAAGGGGCCGCTAATTGTTTTAACGACCGGCCTCAAAGGTACAGCCGCTCAACTTTGGATCGCCTGTCACTCAGAATAGACTACTACTACGACTACAGATGGATATATAAGTTCTAATCATCGGGCAATAATGAGAGTAAGTAGACTGTAATTAGATCAGGGCGTCTCCAGCCTACTTGCGATTAGAGTAGTTTCCCTGTATACCACACAGCAAAAAATCCTAACACATTGTTTTACTAGGCTTTGGAGCTTTTTCCGGTATACTGCAGCATCCGCAAAAACAGTGGTAAGTTCCGCTACATTTTGTCATCGAGATCATGGGTCCTGACGACAATTCTGATGTTCTGGCCTTAATGGGTGTCGCGACGGGTCTTCTAATGGTGCTACAGGAATCAAAGTCCGAAACTCCAAGCGCATGTCAGAAGCTTTGGTCAGGAAGCATCCATGACAACAAGAGTTACCCTCAGGAAGAGATTCGGAATTGGACAGTTGGTAAGATAGTCAAACTGACACCGAGTTCAGAAGGGTTCGACGAAATAGCGTGTAATGATTTAAACAATTGGACGAGTCCAGAAACAATGCAACCGAAGAAGAGCAGCAAAAAATCCTAACACATTACTCAGAAGATTGTTGAAAACTCCTCGCCAGACCACTAACACTTTCGCTCTTCTAAGGGTCATCAGGTGGAGGCAGCTCCCGAGTTTCCAAAAGCCTTATGTTCTAGTTGAACACCAAACTATACGTAAGTTCATGTGTAACAGAATGTGCCTAAGCCGCCGTGGTACGAAACTGTTGTCAAAAAGGACAATTTGCACCATATATAAGGAGGCAACATCTCAACTTTCCCAGTCGGTTTCCCAGAGCGAATACTTCAGTGTCATTTCGTTATCTTTAAACTTTATGGGTATTGGTGGATGATTACTGTTTCTAGTGGATTCGAGGTTCGAAAACGGAATCAACGACTGAAGAACTGCAAAAAGGCGGACTACGATCGAGGACATCCAGTACATTCTACCGAGATTCGTTACAGAAAACTCACAATTTTATTCCGAATACCACCCACAGCAGATGCATAGGAAGTCTTGATGATTATTTCAACCATCACATTGAGTCCATATAGTGATAGCAAAATGGATCTCAATCAGTAATCTATTTGCACCCAGACGAGTCAAATCGTGGAAATAGAGTTTATGGTGTCCAGTTTTCTCGAAAGTTGCTCGGAGCTATAGTGGCTGATAGCAGTACAGGCGCACACGGAAGTGGCCTGGGCACCGAAGGCTGAAGTCAGAGGACTAGATTAAGACACACTGAAATTCAACCGAGATGGAGCGAGTCGAGTGTTGGAATTCGAAGTTTTCGTCAAAAGTAAGCATTACTCTCACTCTCATTGGCAGATAGTAGTTTGTCTCGTGCTAAAACAGGAAAGGTGGGTCTCGAATTCCAGTAACACCAGGAGAAAATTATCAATCTAAGGAAGAAACAGCCGAAAAAAGAGCAAACGACTGATAGCTCACCTGTTCAACATCCAGCGTGTTGGATATATTTTGCAATTCGCTAGAAACTGTGTTCAGACGTTCTGCCATGACACGGACACGTTCGCACAAAGCATTGAAAAGGGACTGAAGTCGCGCGTACCGGTCTTTTGTCATTTGATAACCGATATGTGCCCAGTATGGTAAGGTGCGGTTGAAATGATCGTGTCGATAGAGATTGAACTGATTCAAAGCGGCCTGGTAGTCCCTCCGTGCCCTGTCGAATTCGGTGGTTTTCGTTTGGGCGGTGGTGAGCGCCTGTCAGACGAATATGCATATTTATTGAGCATTTGGTGTATTTTGTACCATAGGTCAATGAAAACGGCAAACGGAAAGCAGCGTGCTGGAGTTTCGTCTTTTGATACAACCCAACAGACTGAGATGGAAAGTCTAACTGAGTTGGTGCCTGTCACTAGCCTTATTCATTACTGAACCAGTCTAGTGAGGTCCAGTTTTTCAACCATGAACCGTGTGCAATCGCACGTTGATTAGGATTGCCACGGCATACGGACGCTGATAGTGCAAGACAAAGGCTGGGAGTAGTTCACAGATTAAGACAAAAAATGGAACAAGCGAGGACAACCTTGGCAACAAGGCGTAGATCAAAGGTCACGAAAAAGCTGATTGAAAAGACGTCACTGGCTACGGTACTGTCATGTCGGTGAGGATTTCAAGTCATTTGTGGAGTAGGTCTTCGGTACCGCAACCTCGTATATGACATGAATCGACAAAAAGGAAGACCCACTGTTAAGCTTTTCGTTTTTTCATGCTTTGTACACTCTGCGTCTTGCTACTTCCAGAGAGGGTTACGGGAAAGAAGGCACGATGAGGCAGCGGTACTCGGAAAATACGACGGAGCCGGCGAAGCTCGTTAAGTTGTATCACACAATCACGTCTGTGACCATTTCGTCTGTCACACAACAATCAGAATCAATGAACATTCCGAGATACGTATAGTGCGTCACAACCCCTAGTGTCACTCTTTGAATTCCTAGAGGTATTTTCAAAGATTGCACGTCCAGCCGCATGACCCTGCACTTTGTGGGCGCGAAGCAAATGCCGGAGCACTGGATGGCCTTAGTCAGCTATTCAAGTAATCCCGCGCTTCTTGCTTTCCTCGAGAGTGAGAGCAATGCCATCTACGTAATCCATGTGGACAAAGTTCTCACTTGGAAAGATCTGGGCATCGGGATTTTGGACAGTTTGTCTCGATACTCCACCATTGATGGAATTAAACAAAAATGTCGGGCACCATCGCTTGCAGGAAAGCTTTTTAGGGCACTCCCAATACACTCCAACGCGCCCACACGTATGTGAATGCAAACAGATCATGATAATCGCGAAATGTTTGGAAATGCCCTGTAGCGCAAGAACATTAAAAAGATTGAATCGGCTGATAGAAACCAACGCACTCTTAAATTGAAGGAACACCAAGGTTGTAGGGCACCTACACGCAGACCGTTACCCTAACACTTGACGGAACGCGAAGATGTGATCAACAGAGCCCTTACCGGTTGGAATCCTGTCTGCCGTCCACGAAACACATTTTCGGGCGCTTTCATAATAGCGTAAAATAAGCGATGCGAAGAGTTCCTTTATAAGGGAGATCAAGCTAATTCCTCGAACTGCCACAATCACTGCGGCACCTTTTCTGAAAAAGGGCACTACGATTGACTCATTCCAGTTGGGGCGAGATGGCTCAAGTGGTTAGAGCGCAAATTTACTGACCGGAAGGTCCGTGGTTCGAACCCCACCTCTGTCTCTCGACTTCCCCTGTCTAGGCTTGGGCAACCTGGCAGTATCTCAGCCCTCGTGCTTCCTTCGGGTGGCATGGCAGCTAGACACCGGGAGGGTGTTACAGCTGAACGATTATTTTTTTATTTCATTCCAGTTAGTTGAGACGGTCTCCTCAGACGGAGACAAGTAGTTAGGTAAGTACGGGCTGGAGATTTCACTTACATCCTTAAACAGAGCGGCTGGGAGCTCTTCAGCAGCTGAAAGGAGGAAAGGCATTCGCCTAATTTCCAGGTGAGGTACCAAGCTAACTATCCAGGGCTCTAATTTGTACCTGAAATCCGACCGAGTAATGACGGTTGGTCAGTCACATTGTTGTCGATAGTATTCAGGCCAATGACTAAGGTATTCTTTTTTGGAGATAACCGAACCGTTTGTACCATCGATAGTTTCGCTCATTATAGACCTTTTTGTGCCCGTTTCATATGTCTGTCCGAATTAATTTCGCACACCTGGAGAGTTCCTCGCTTCTTCCACCTCTTCAATTTTATAGATCCACTAGCAGCAGTCACCATCAGAAGTTACCCGAAAAGGGCCTCGGTAGGTCTGAAGATTTTCAATATCTAGGCAAGGTGTGCGCACCGAGCTACCTTTCCCAAGAAAAGTGCAAAAAACAGTGATGTACACGAAATCATACAAGTGTTTCAGAACGAGCGACAACCAGTAACTGATCTACGCAAAATACAGCCGACGATGTTGTGGTCTATCTGCACAAGGTCTGTCTGCCTCGCAAGTGGAGGACTCCATATAGCCAAACGGTTTTGCTTGTGTCGGATGTTAGTATTGCAGAGAAATAGGCCGTGGTAAGCGCATAACTGCAGTAGGAATTGGCAGTTGTCTGTACGTCTGGATTCCAGTCCCAGGCGGCCGCCCACCTGAACCTCAGCAGCGCTGTGTTTACCTACTTGTGCATTCAAATCCCAAACGATTGCCTGACAGAAGGATGCTCTGGGCCTGAAGGGATACAGCATGGCGCATCAAGGACCGATCCTTCTGAAATGCACTGGTTCCCGTGTACGCTCGTAAACGCCACAGGCGGAGTTTCCGGCGTCACATGTAGCTGTGATGTCCAACTACTGTCAATTTGTCGCGAAGTCAATTGTAATTCATTGGCTAGTGAGCCTTGGTACGTCTGCTTAGCTTGCGGATCCAACGCTTTTCCGCTAGCAAGCGGGGAGATCTCTGCAAGGAGTAACCGAGGGATTGTAATGGAAAACTGCACCGAAATAGAACATGAGTTGAATCAACCAGCGTATTCCAAAGCGACTGGCACCCAAGAAATGAACCATAGCATCCGCTGATGGTGAATACATCATCAGTTCGACTCCAAACTTTCTCAGTAGCAGATGGACCTCAGGCAGCACAACGGCGCCCACTGAGTCCAAACCCAGTACGACCAAGAAACAGCTGGTGGTCACTTCGAAGTTAAAAGATACACTCTCCAGCATCAGTATGCTTTTTCGGCACTAAACATAGTTACGAAGCATTTCAGATGAGCCTAAGTACTCCACTGGTGAATCCCAATTTTCTGCTATTATGACCACATCCAAACTCCTCTTAGTATACAAGAGAATGGTTGGCTCTGGCTCTGTTGTTCGACGAACTAAAGCCAGCATGTTGATGCACAAATGAACATGACACACATGGCATTCGAACAGCACAAATGGTTCAGGAAGTGAAAAGCCACGGGGTAGTCGGCTGTTCACAGTTAACCAGAAGGGTAATGGAGCCTCAGTTGGCAAACCACGAGAAACAAGGCCAGAGTTGGCTCAGTAGTTGGGGCGCGAATTTACTGACCAGAAGGTCCATGGTTCGAACTCGGCCTCTGTATCTCGACTTGCCTTATCTAGGCTTGGGCAACCTGGCAGTATCCTAGCCCTCATGCTTCTTTCGGGTGACATGGCAGCTAGACACCGTTCGGTGCTATGGTTGAAGGATTTTTTAGAGTGACCGGCCACAGAAAGTGCAGTAGCGTTCGGAGTTCTTAGTCGACAGTGTTTAGACAGAGATGTCGCAGCAAGCTCAGATGCTGCACTTGGATCCTACATCCGAGTTTCAGAGATGCGACAAATGTGACTCAACCAGGGGACGCTCAGGATCATGTTATTGGCCCGTCTGTCCAAGACTTCGGAGGCTACAGGTTCTAGTAAAAAACGAAACGCGATATGAACAGCGGAAGTGGAAGGGTAGGTGTGAGCAGTGATGTGCGAACGGTCGCTTGCCAGATTATCGCCAGGGTCCAGAAAAGAGCGACTACCACAGGTACATGGTTAAAATCGAGAGATAACGCCAAATAGGGAGGCGTCAGTAGCCACATACCGTCTACCGCCCCCTTGTGTAGCGAATAAGGCGACTAGGCTGACGTATTCGTACATTACATGGTTGGATGCGGACGAAGGTACTACCAGAGCGCCCAAACCTAGACCGGAGGGCGATCAGGTTTCAAAAGACTGAGTATAAGGTAGCTTTGGTTGACTTAAGACCAATATCGTCCGAACGTAAGCAAAGGTCGCCACCCATGCTGCGACCCAAACCTAAAAGACCAAGAGACTTCCATCCATCGACCAGCCAAGGAGAAAAAGTTTCGTAGATCCTGTACGAGAACCCTCCAACACAGCTCACCGGGCTACCGATGTAGGCAAGATAGGGTCCAGTCTCTTCCTGATGGCCACTCATCATTATCATCATCATCATCATCATCATCATCATCAGCGGCAGCAGCCTGGAGAACCACGTACTTGACGTACAGTGGTTGTAACTACCATAGTTTCCTCCACCGATCACTTGGGGAAGTGAGGTAGGTAGCTGCGCATTGGATGTGGTAGCTGATAAATTGGTGCGTAAGTACAGGGCTGTCAGTGGACTTTTATGTGGGGAGATTCGGAGGGGAGCTATGGATTGAAGGCCGTAGCTTGGATGCATGAGCGCCAGTGAGGGGGCGAATGGGCCATGTCTGGCAATGTCTCTAACCATTGATGTGGCCCACTTCGGGATCCCCGTCCAAGGGGACGGCAATGACCAATGTAGCTGTTTGCTGGTAATAGCTTTCGTGCTTCGATTCAAAATCAGTGTTTGACCTCCCCTGGCTCGTTTCCACCCTTCGCGTGGTCTTGCAAAATGAACCCTTCGAGGAAGTCGGTCGACTGGTCGACAGGTGGCCAAGCCAGCGCAACCTATGCAATATGACCAACTTATCTATCGCGAGTGAGTTATTTCATCCGAATATTCCAGCATTGTTGATCCCATGTTCCCACCAGACTTGGAAAATGCTCCGAAGACATCGATGGTCAAACACTGAAAGTCGTTTGACATCCTCGGCTTCTGACCCGTATAGCAATATGGATCGCATCACAGTATTATAAACTCGACCCTTGACGGATACGCTGATGTCACGCCTATGCCACAGGTGACGCAGGTTCTGAAAAAATTATCTGACCATCAAAATCCGGATGGAAATATCTTTCGCGAGACCACCGGAACTGATACAGCTGCCCAGGTAGGCAAATTTGTCTACTACCTCAATCGGCTCATCCGCAAGCATGAGCGAAGGGTTCGAGCCCACCTAGTCTAACAAGCGCACTTCACAATTTGCAGGTGTGAATCGCAAGCCTTACCTCAAGACAGAATTATTCAGATTATTTAATATCGTTTGCATTACCCAAGCCTCAGATCCAAGAAGAGCTACGTCGTATGCGTACTCAATACCTTTGAACGGACGCTCCAGGGAGAATTTCGGCTCCACTGGTATTAGAGGCTGATAGTGAGTCTTTCATAATCGCATCAATGATAAAGTTGAAGAGGAAAGAGGAAAACCACATCTGACATCAGTTGATGTCGTAGGCTCGAGCGAAGGCTTCCCGTAGGCCTTCAGACCGCCGAGGGAGTTGCCGTACAGGGCCTTGAGGGTCAAGAATTTATGGGGGACACCTTTGCTCCATATGCAATGCCATAGTGCCTGGCGGTCCACAGAGTCAAAGCCAGCTTTCAAATCAAGGAACGCAACTATTGTGTTGCTGGAAGCAGTGTCGCTGTTCCGGAATCTGTCGGAGGGTGAAGATGTGATCGATGCATCCTCTCGTAGGACAGAAATCAGCTTGATTTTCGTGGATCCGTCTCTCCCTGTGTTCAGTCAACCCTCGAAGGATAAGACCAGAGAGCTCCTTCGATGCCACACCTACCAGGCTGGTGCCACGGAAGCTTTCACACAGCGTCCGTGTTCTTTTTGGAGATAGGAATAATTGCGACATGCCAGATTCTACAGGCACTTTTTCTCCGTTCCAAATAGCACCCATAAGCTTTGTCAGATAGGTCACCAAGGATTCTTCGCCTTCTATAAAGAGGGCTGGATACAGACCGTCGGGTCATGGTGCCTCCTCACGGGGTAACAACTTAATAGCAAATATTAACAGCAAATATTTATACACTGTAACTAGTGCATTACTATTACGACCCTTGTGCATAACATCTGTAAGTAACTAGCAACCCTAATAAATCTGCATCACACAAGGACAACTACACCCCATCTAAATGCAATCCGTATCGCCTATGGACAAATATATGTTAGGAATACGCATTTAAGCAGACACCACACTAAATACGCTAACCGCTTTCTTCATTTTGCTCCAAACTTGTGTGCATTTCCAGTGCGAATTGATCACTCTGCTGTAGGCCTTTTGTCCTGTGGGAAAATCTATCTTCGAGTTGTTCAAATTCGTGTTAAATCCAGACAACCAATTGAATAGCTTGATGGATGCTGGCAGTCGTGTTTCTGATGTGACATCATCAAACGACAGTCTGGTTTAACATCTGGGGCATGATGCATCCAAGTTTGTACGTGGTCTCTTAGCATGATCAGGAGTAAGCTCCTGAAGGAGGTTCTACCGAAATTCGGAAATTACGTTGGATTGGCTCTTCAAACGGCACAGAGCACTGCTTCGTCAATTTCTAGAGATCCTGCAACCTGCTTCCAAGACCACTTCCGTAAAACATGACGTTTTCCACCATATCTCGACAAAAGGCCCACCCACCGCATCCCGCCCACGACGGTTAGCTCCGGAAATCCATATAGTTCAAGGGTTTGAGACAGCTCAGTGGTGAAAGCGTCATCTTACGGACCGGATGGCCCGTGGTCCGAAACCAACCTCATCTCGACTGCTCCTGCCTAGGCTTGGGCAACCTGGCAGTATCCCAACCTTCGTGGCCCATTTCACTGGCATGGCAGCTAGGCACCGAAAGGGTCGTACAGCTGAATGATTCAAAGACCATACGCCACGATGAAATACCTCCCATAACGAAGTCATTTATAGAAGTCTGTGGCGAAGGTGGACGACAGCATGTGACTGTCGGCGGCTGAAATGCTCGTTCTCAACCAGAACTTGATTCGTTGTGAACTAGTCCGATTAATGCTCGACAATCAGCTGCTCGAAAGTGCGCGCCAGCAAAAATTGCGTCAACATGCTACACAGCACATCCGTATGTAGTCGTTGATTCTGCCTTATCTCCGGTACCAACTAGGATCACTAAACTGCTGGTAGCCCACTGAAAAGAGCGGCAAGTCAAGAGCGGCTGGAAAGTTTCGCAGCTGACAACTTGGAGTATCCCGTGAAACATCCACCTTAAGGATGCCTGCGGCTTATTTTACGCCAAAGGCAACGTACTGGGTAGAACGCAAGAGCTTCTGAGAATATTCACCAAAGATGTCCCTCAGTTGAGTTGTGAACTGAGGTCTGCGTCGAAAACATCACAGGACAACGTCACTTTTTAAGGACAGTCAAATTTCCAGGGTACTAGCTAGAACGAACATATCACTCGCTGTGGGCGAGGATAAACTGAAGAGAATAGGTAGGCACGGACTTCAACTTCCTTAAATATCTGAAAACAGACCAACAGCAGACCGAGAAGCGAAGTGGTTGTATTTCCAAAAAGGGGGACTAAAGTCGCTAGTGGGGTTCTACAAATGTAGTTCATAAATTCCGAACATTCAGTTATTCAAGACATCGACAGAGCTTATAGGTACCGAGCCTATTATTTTTCCGTGTGGTCAGGAAAATATCTCAAGAGATCGTCCGCTCCCAATAAACGGTGCAAAAAGTGCTTCTGGGAGCGGACGAGGAGCTGATCCTTCATTCAACTCCTAAATGGAACATTTCGCAGCGGTTCCATAACAGCTAAGTACCAGTGTTTAATCGGTTCGTTTCAGTCTATCAGCTATAAGACATGTACTAAAGGTACTTTGGTTCCAGCTGCTACAGTTTCGGTTTTCGGAAAACGAGAGCTGTGGAGATATGGCCAAGCATTAGAGGCGAGGGAATAATCACTTCCGGAAACTGGGAAGCTACGCATTAAATGCGACAACTTCGATGCACTAGCGCCACTGACTGCGCGGTTGAGCCGTATCAGCCAGGTCAAAAGCTATTGGTAATTTGAGTCCCAGAGCCCCCATCCAGGGGACCTAGTGAGTCTACTGGTTGATGTTTTCATACGTCCTTTCCAGGTCATATACCGTCCGCCTCCACTCATCGTAGGGCTGAGCTAAAAGAGGTCAGTGAGGCAGACAGTCCATGAATGAGAAGTACGTACTGCAATAAAGAGCACCTGACTGCGGTCAGTAAACCCACCTTTGTAACATCATTTTGGGAGTGTGAAATATCAGCCTCAATGCGTGCGTATTCTTCGTTCGCTTTGACCATATCCCTGTACTTGTCACGATATCGTTTAATCTCATCGTCAATAATCCTCGTCTGACACTTCATTTCGGACACCAGTTTGTCACTTATGAATGTCAGTTAACGGAGAAAGGACAGTACCGATCATGTTTCCATCGCTTCATCGCATGTCGCTCAGATTTGATTGCCTGCTTCACATCATTTCCTCCTTGCAGTTCAAAAGAGTTTGCGACGAGACCTTCTGTATCAACTAATAACTGTGTGACTCGGAGGAATTCATTGATGGCAGAACCAAAAGTGCTCGTCGTTCCAAAGTACTTCTCTGAGTCGACCGCATACTTCTCACAAAGTTTTCTACAGAAGCTTTTCTAGTTCATTGTGGACCTACTTTTGTGCTGCAAAAGCCTCAAGCTGAAGCTTCGCGAAATCCAGCAAAAACTTGTACAGGCGTTCATGCACTGCAGTGCTTGTGACTTGATACTTTATCAAATCCTGGCCACGGTCCTGTAACACACAATGTATTCTTAGTGTTCTGAATTAAGAATTACCCATAAATCCACCCAAGTCTCAGGATGAACCATGAAACTGCTCCAGAGAGGAAAGAAAAAATTGACGGGCGCTCGGTTCAAAAAGCGCGGCAGAAGCACTCGCGAAGGTCACACGAGGACGAGGACGAGGCAGTCGGTTCCGTAGGTATAATAGGTGGGTGACCAGGATCGCGAAGGCGACTGGACGCAGATTTGTAGTCACTGTTCCTGTGGATGAGTCCGGAGTATGCAGCTAAACACAATGGAAACAGTTTTCCCTCACTATTTGTGACTCATAGACATGGATTCACGGATTGGTATACAGGATCCATGTTTTCGCCCAAGCTTCTCGGTTCGGGTTTGTTCTTGTAATTCAGCGGCTTCCATTCACCTGAAGGGTATAAGCGGAGAAGTGTGTGGCAGCGCTCTCAACGCTGGGCAATAACCTTACCAGTGCGGGGACCCACATAAAAAGCACCTAAATGTGCTTTCAACTGGGCTTTAGATGCAGCAAGAACAACCGTCGGAGGAACATTATACTACGCACAAAATACCCGTGCTGAGAAAGATTGTTTATTTAAGTGTGCTTCGAGCTTGGAGTTATTTTTAACATACCCCTGCAGTGTATTAGGTAGGTCAACGGTGACATGTACTTGTCCAAACCGTGTTCAAAAAGGGCATAAGTAATATTAATTCCCCTTGGAGGTGAGGATATTCCTGGGGATATAGTTCAGGCACCACGAGACGCGTTTTGTGGTCACCGGATTTCACGTCAACAACCATAACCTCAGCGGCCAGCTGGACACGTTCAACGAGGGTTGAGTGGTTCTGTTATGGGAAGAAAACTTGGTTGGTCTACTCCTGAATCGGTCCGAAGTAGACCCTACAGAGCACCCGGAAGTAAATGCGACTAAAATGAAGGAAGATGCACCAAATTAGACGTGAAACGAAAATGACTTTCCAGCCGGTTTTCCATTCTCGAGTGACAGTGACATGTTTGGGGAAGGTCAGATAACTGAACATTTTTTGATATCCATCTCCGCAATGCCTTTTGTTCAGTTCTCATCATGCACAAAAGATCTGTTAAATTATCCCCATGTGAACGAAAGATGGACGCGCGTTTCGTCATTCAGAGGTAAGGGCCAGTTTAGTGGTCACTGTCTTGAAGCGTTGACAACCATCTGGTTGGCGTTGGCGTTGACGTTGGAAAATCAGAATTTCAGGTCGTCCGCAGAAAGTAGACCTGAATTTGAGTTCGCTTCTGGAACTTTGTTGACGTGGATCAGAAATAGTATTGATTCCAAAGCGAAGCTTGATTAACTGTAGCGAAAATCGGTGCAGTATGAGTTGAGCAGACTTTCGCTCGGAATGTTTCATTTTAACCATTGTATGTGTTCTGCATGAAGCCTTCAGGACTCTTATCTGTGGAGCAGCCCAACTTTTTGAACTCGACCGAACGCTTTCGAGAAGTTTAAAAGCGCGGCGTCCAGTATGTGCCCATAAACACACACACGGTGGTTAAGTACGAACGGTTTGAGCGGAATCCGTGTTGCGCCGGGGCAAACAAACTTGTTTGTTTTCAGGTGTTTTGAGTTGGTCAGCTTCAGATTAATTTGCATCACCTCCCACGGTAAACCCTTGAGGCTACTGAGCCTGTAGCTGCCGCTCGATAAACGGCCACCGGTTTTTTCGATTGGTGTGACAATCACTTCCTTTCGAGCAGGGGAAGGGTTGTGTTCTTCGATCGACTCACAAAACATTAGCTAGAAATGCTCCACCAGTATGAGCCATGTATTCTTTAGGACCCCTAAATGCACATCATCTGGCCCCAACTTAATGAAGCAGTTCGTATGGTGTGAGTGTCGAGGAACTTCGCTCTCCGTGAATGGCAAGTTCGTTAAAAGTCGTTCTTAGTTATGCCTTGCCAAGATGAGGTTTGGTGAGGTAACTGGGGTAAAATACAGGCTTCCGTACCATTTAGATACCACTGTTGGTTCCCTTGTAGGTGCCCCGTTTCCGACCCTTGGGGAGACTGCAGTGTGCTTGATTATCCAGTGGCGTGGCCTGACCTAAATGGTACACTTTCCTGGACACGGTCTAATGTAGCGGTCCTTAATCGTATGTTCCGTTGGCGGATTTCTAAATTATAGCGGTCCCGAATTTTACGAAATACCAGCTCATTTTGTGTCTCCTGTGCTTAGCTTTTTGGAAAATAGTTGGGACCAAGTTTCCAGAAGACGCCGAATCGTTTTGAGTAATATTTGGTCCGTTTGACTGCCCGCCGGTTTCCTGGGGCCGAATGAGGCGTCAGCCAGTGGATATTTTAGGCAGTGTTCCCATACGTTAACTTCAATGAAGCTGCTCGCAGTTTGTTGGACTAGAAAAATACATAGTCCTCAGAAGTCCACACGTCTGAGTTTTCGAATAAACGTCCGGGGGGTCCGTTGGTGATTATGAGATTTTGTGTGACTGGTAGTTGGCCCGCTTGATAGCTGGTGTGTTGGTCGAAAAAAGTGGCTCCAGGCGCTCTAATAAAAGAATTTTGCCAGTGCCGAGGCAATACATCATCCGATAGGTCTGATGCTCTGGGACTTAAATAAGGATGCCCTGGGTGCGTAAGTCACCTCCCAGCAAAGTATGCGTGAATCGGTAGCTAAAGAAGAGTTGCTCAAGGTTTTATGTCAGGAACGGGTCACCTTTCGGCGGACTTGAGTGGCAGTGGTATATCACGCCGAGAATTTAGTCAGTTTCCTCTGGTGTGAGCCAGTTCTCCTTAAGTGCGACTGTGGCGGGTTCTCAAAGGCAACCTGACGTTGAATACCATGAAGTTTGTTGAAGACTGCGGCGGTCTGAGGGCAGCCACCTCAACACTTGGACCCCCATGTCTGAAGGTGTGCAGTATGGAAGCGTGCCATCAGAGGTGTAAGCGGATTGGAATGTTCTACGCCGGGTCTCAGTCCAAGGCTTTCATGAGCCTCCTCGGCGTATTTGTCTTGGCATTTCCAATGCCTGCTGTTCGGTCTAAGTGTGGGTTTACCCCCTCCCCCCGAGTCCGGTTGCTCGTACCCCGCGTTTCAAGGGTACGCGACTTTACTAAGGTTGCTGCTCGTAGAGCTTGAAATATCATATTTTGAATGCCTGGATTCTCCGTTGTTCGAAGATTTACGGTGAACATGCTTTCCTTTGTTTCCTTGGACTTTCGAGTGCAGTTTGCACATCAAAGTGTATTTGTGAGACCCTCTTAAATAGCTTATGCAGATCATAAAGCTCGTTATCGCACAGGCCTGCGCCTTGAACTAACCAAGCAGCTCTTTGCTTGGTCAAGTTTTACTTCGTTTATTCGACCGCAATCGCTTCTGGTTTGTGTCTTTATGGACAATCATCTCGTCCGCGATCAGCATGGCGTACTCGGTATCCATAGGATGTGTAGGCGCGTTAGTGTCCTATTTGTGGCCTCGGCTCTAGATGTCATGACTGACGCCTGGATGAACAATCAGATTGGAAGCTTTTGACAATGCGGCGCCAAAGGCGGAAAGTTTTGAACTTTTCGAAGTACTTCTTGCGATCCTCTTTACTTCAGCTTCTTCGTTAGGCGGAAGCGTCAACTCCAACTCTAACTCCATCCTGGTTAACTGGTCATTGTTTGCAGGCCTCACGGTGGTCTGCAACGTCGAGACCAGTGTTTGCGGATGCTTTGTCGGTGAGCTTCCTCCACTTGCTTCTGCACAGGTGACATAATCTGGGTCGGAGTTCGGAACTCGGGTATGGAATTCATCGCTGTCACCAAATCGTCCGCCAAGGATATAAGTGACCACAGAAATTGCCGGAGCGTCGACCTTGGGTTTCGCTCTTATTAGAGGTCATCAGCAATGCACAACCTTGACTATGCCAGGCTGGGAACTAAATACATCTGTCGTACGAGGCATGTGTGCTACCACCACTCCACCGGCGCCCAAGGAGGTATAATCAATGGACCAGTCTTTCACTTTTATGAAAGCTTGTTAGCACTGGTCATGCCCGGAGTTGAACTTGAAGCATCTGCCCTCTGACAAGCGAGGGCAGCGTGGCACTACCAATTCACCAAGGCTCCGTAAAAATTCGGTAATTTACCGATTTGCTGCTTTCTACGCGGCCGCCAGTCGATTGCCAAAACACCCCTGCTTGAAGGTATCACGGACTTTTGTTTGTCAAGTATTCTACTTTTCCCCCGAAATGCAACTACGGGAACTGATGTGTAGTACAAAAGCTTGCAGGCTGTTCCACACGCCCGCAGCTCGTGCCAAATAAATAGAGTTGCTGTATGGAACTGCTCAAGTTCGCGTCCCTGTCTGGTTTTGTTTGAGACAGGTGTGAAAACTGATGTGGTCTAATCACTTTTCAAGGAACTAGGTTCCACTCCAGAGGTCCGTAATCTGACGTGGAGCAATCAAACATTTCCAGGCAACTTCTATAATCCCCAGATAAAAAACAATCTACCTTCTTCTTGCTTGTGGGTTGGACACCTAAACTGGGCTTGTCTTCCGGGAACCTAGCACTACCACTGTTGGTGGAGGACTAACCGGAGCTCCATACTTCGTCTAGAATTCTGCAGGTGAGACCATGAAGTTTGAACCTTTCAAAACATTTCTTACGGTGTATTGATTGTTTTCTGTGAATAAAAGTGTCCCATCTATCACGCAGTTATGCGGCTCATCATCCTCAGTATAAAAGGTTATGGTCGCAATGCAGAACACTGGGGGATTCCCGACTTTAGCGCTGGGGTGTAGGAGTGAGCTATGTCAAAGTTAGTCTGAAAATTTCCGTGCTGATAAAATACCGCAGACCATAGCAGTCCCATCGGTGGAATGCCGCATATATGCAGTTCGTGAAGCAATGGGCTATGCGGACTCGATCAAAGACCTTTGTGCAACCAACATTTATGGCATCCGGGTAGAATCCGCCATCCACCGCTCGAGATAGATTATTGATAAAGAAGGGTGTGTTCATGAAGCAGGAGGGGGTTGTTGGGAGTCCAAAAGGTGTGGTGGATTTTAGGCTGCTCTTATGAAAGTGCTCCAGAACGCTACCCTTGTGCAGGTTTCATCGTCTTGCAGCTTGTGCTGGTTAGCTGGTTAGCCTTCAATAACCGGTGCGATATGGTCACCGGACCGTACCGGATTAACTGGATTGATACATCGGATCGGTTGCTTCTGTCACAGCTAACTCATTCCAGTTTTACTTGTCGTTTTTTGTAGCTTTGGCTTACTTGAACCGAACAGGCAAAAATGGTATTGCACAGTACCTTAGTGTTCCAGCATTTGTCAGTTACCCTACGGTTGCGAGGACGCGTAATAAAAACATTCATGGGTGATCTGAACCAGGACTGGAATGCAACATCGATGACTGTCGGAGGAAGGCTGCTTAACTCACTAACTCCCCTAAATGAAAAAGCTGTTGTTTAATAAAGGTTTGTGCTCTAATCCCAAGAGCTCCTCACCATAAATCACCAGGTAGTTGTAGGATAAACGGTGGAAGCCTGTCGACGAAGCTCTGTGTAAACAAGGTGTAGAGGAATGTCGGGTTCTGTCGGAGGCTTCGATAATCTGGGAGAAAAAGGCCAAGTTTGAAAGACGTGTTTCAGAATTAACGTACTTGAGAATGTAGCGGCTCGTTGTGCACGCTCAACGAGAGTTACATGTTTCCCGTCTTTGAGGTAGATAGCTGGTTTGAAGTACAATAAAAACAGTTTTACGCAGGCTCTGTGGACTGTGTAGAGGGCGTGGCATACAACAAGGGCGAAATTGGGCCAAAGCATCCGGAAACCAACGGGCGCTTTTAGATGCTCAGCGATAAATTGT